>JAJJMC010004708.1:3159457-3234563 GCA_023531435.1 Papaver californicum | reverse complement strand
TTTCTTCACACGAAGGGGAAAACATACTTATTGACAATTTCATGGAGACAAAGCAACCTTTGGGATTCATCCTGCAAGAACACAAAACAGAGAATTAGTCAGCCATTAAAACAGGTAGAAAGAAAATTGGGACAACAAAAACAGTACAGGGAAAGATTGAAAACAGGAGAAAAGGGGATTTAGTGCATTTTGGGAACAGTTGGGGAAAATTTAAAGGGGGAAACTTTAATGTTAGAAATGAGAAAAATTAGGGCATGGAATTGGGATAAATTGAGGAAAACAGGAGCAGAAGGGGAACTGACAGTCGAGTGGTGAAATGGGAGATTTTTTAAAGGGGGAAATGAGAAAATTTAGGGCATGAAAATGGGTTTCATAGATTAATTTGGGGGAAATCACGAAGTTGGAATTGAGATTGTGAAGTTTGAAAGGGGTTAATGCTGTTCGATCATTTGCTGGAGGGAGGTTATTGAAATTTGTACTTGGATTTGGATTGAGAATTGCTTCATTGAAAACCCTTGCTGCTGTGGTCCTTATTTGAATGATGTATTACCACAATCTTTCTTTTACATGAGCAATGTTGACTTTTCTTCTTCTTTTGTTCAAAATCGTTGATGGGTCTGCTATCTGCGGATGTGCTGAATCATTTGGATTATCCTTGTTGAGATATAAGATGATGCTTTTTTTTTTTTTTTTTTTTTTTTTTTTTTTTTTTTTTTAAATACCTTATTAAAAAGCAATATATCTCATCATTTTTTTCCCTTTTTTTTTCTTTTTTCTTTTCTCTTCTAAAATTTAGAACGTGTCTAACAGAAATCTTTTGCCAGTCATAAAAAGAGTGTCTTACGAAATCTTTGAAAGAAAACAAACTTTGCTTTCTTACATTGGATTAAACAAATGTTCACCAAAAGGAGGTTTCTTTTGGGCCGATTAATAGCTATTCTCACATTTACTTCAGCTTGGCACTAATCCGAAGTTGTTTCAAATGTAGTAGTAGGTGTATATAAGATGCATTTGTGATAAACTATTTTTGATAACTCACAAATGGCAAAGAATTGATGTTTCCGGATATAATGATGTAAAAAATAAAGGACCTAACCATCCTCAAAAAATGCTGTTTTAAATCATTTTCCATACATTGGGTATGACCTAGAGAGTTTGGACCCAAAAAGAAAAAAAGAACTGAACAAAACTAGGTGATGTAAACAACTAACAACTTAGGCTGGAAAAGTGAGGAAATTTCTGCCCTAATTGGACAAACAACCAGTTGGTGTACAATTAATTTATTAACTGGTTAAACACTCAAGCTGGTCTAGCCTAAGACCGATGGGAATCAGAATATACGAGCTTTTGTTACAAAAATTTATAGTAGTATAAATCCAAGTTCAATTATTGGTTTTAATGCTATTAGATTAAAAATGTCTAAGTAGCGTCGGAACACCAAAAAAATTCTTAATTTGAAGCAACTAGTGTAACTATTACATATCTAATATACGGTTGCGAAAACCCAATTCAGGACAAATTGCAGTCCTATAACATCAGACATGATAGGATGCAAAAGTGCAAACTATTGAGCCGAAAGCTAATTTTTGGCTAATCTACTTTCTAGTTGGGGCAAACGGATAATCGAAAAGTTAATAACACGGTTTTTATTACAGCATTACCGATACAAGTTTATCCAATCTTTTAAACAATGGATAATATTGACAGCTAGACTTTTCTTTTCCTAAGGCATTGACTATACAACTTCTAGTCCTATTTATACACTTGCGATCTCTTTTGATTTTTCTCAACATCATTTCATTATCTTGACTTATTTTCAACAGTCTTGTTATAAGAAAGAAGAAGAAACAGAGTGAGTTCTTACCAAGAGAAAGTATAACTCAGTAGCGAGAGAAGGAGAGAGAGCTTCAAATTATCAACAATGGCGGGTGGAGCGTTTGTCTCTGCAGGAACCGGGAAAGAATACCCCGGAACAATTACTCTCTATGTTTTTCTCACTTGTATTGTTGCCGCTTGCGGTGGTCTCATATTTGGATATGATATCGGTATTTCTGGTAAGTTATATTATAGCTGGTTAAGGTGTTTTTTAGATCCATTGTTTTTGTTCTTGATTTTGTTTAATTAGTTCCTGATCTGATTTGAAAGTACTGATCATGATTATTTGTGATCTGGTGTTTTTTTTTTTTTTGTTTTACAGGTGGAGTTACTGCTATGACTCCATTTCTGCAGAAATTTTTCCCAAAAGTTTACAGACAAGAAAGTGGGGCTGATTCAACCAACCAATACTGTAAATTTGATAGTGTTCCATTGACCTTATTTACATCGTCTTTATATCTAGCGGCTCTGGTAGCGTCGTTTTTTGCCTCGGCTGTAACTAAGATTTTCGGACGTAAGGTTTCCATGTTTGTTGGAGGAATAGTTTTTTTTAGTGGTGCTGCCGTTAATGGTGCTGCTCAGAATGTTGCTATGCTTATTATCGGTCGTATTATGCTTGGTATTGGTGTTGGTTTCTCTAATCAGGTAAACAAACTAATCAAATTTTCTTATGATTTTTGGTTTATCCATTTTTTTTGGGTGATTTATTGAACATTGATCATTCTTTATTTTTATGTTTTTTGGTCCTGCTAATTTCATTTTATAGTTGGTTCTATTCCTATTTGGGTTTTTAAATTTTCTTAGATTCTTCACATTTGGCTTTGTCTTTATTTTCTTTCTTTTTTTCTTGTCTTCCAGATCTGTTTATGATCCCTAGTTCTAGCCCATCTATAATTAATTACTTTGATTATTTTTAAACAATGTTTTCTTAATACCATCCTTAACATATTTACGAACTTAGCCTTTCAAATTTCGATTTCCTTTGTTTGTTTCTTCATTATGAGATTGGAGTTCAGAAATCTCTGCTGCTCCTCTACAGACTTCATTACCATGTCAGAGTCAGACGACTCAGACACACTTAAGTTGTTTTTGATTTTTGTTGTTGAAGATCTCTCCGTTTTCCCTCCGTTTTCCCTCAGATTCCTCCTTGAGAGAGAAGTGCATGCATTTGATTTTATTATCCAACGGTCAGTTTTGTAGCTTTATTTTGTGTACGAAATATAAACATCTCAATCTTTGGCAAAAAATAAATTTTGATTCAGCGGTTCAGCCTAATCAGGCGCCATTTTTTACGACAATAATTATTGGATATTTTTGTTTTGTATTTTACTTATAAAAAGTCCAAAGTCGTCGTTTTCTTTTTTTAATTTTTCCATGTATCTCAATTGGTCCCATTTAGTCCACACCACGACGTTTGCAATTACAATAATTTTTTATTCTATTTTAGAAAAAATGTCAAATATATTACCCAATTTCTGAAGTAAAATTACAGGATCTGACCTTAAGTATGTTTTTTTTGGTTTATGATTTACAGTCTGTGCCACTATACCTGTCTGAAATGGCACCATACAAATTCAGAGGAGCACTTAACATTTGCTTTCAATTGATGATCACAATCGGAATTCTATGTGCGAATCTAGTAAATTACGGTACAGACAAGATTGAGAGTGGTCAAGGATGGAGGGTGAGTTTAGGTTTAGCCGGTGTACCCGCACTTATAATCACAGTTGGTGCTTTATTTCTTCCTGACACTCCAAACTCCATCATTGGCCGTAACAAACCAGAACAAGCAAAGAGACATCTTCAACGTATTCGTGGCCCAGTAAACATTGATGAGGAATTTAATGATTTAGTTGCTGCTAGTGATGAATCCAAGATGGTTGAAAACCCATGGAGAAACTTATTACAGAGAAGATACAGACCTCACTTATGTATGGCCATACTTATCCCATTCTTCCAGCAACTTACTGGTATTAATGTGGTTATGTTTTATGCACCTGTTCTCTTTAAGACTATTGGTTTTGGGAACAATGCTTCGCTTATGTCTGCTGTCATCACTGGTTTGGTGAATGTCTTTGCCACATTCGCTGCAATCTTTATTGTGGATAAAAAAGGAAGAAGGTTTCTGTTTCTCGAGGGCGGTTGCCAAATGTTTATCTTTCAGGTATATTTTGTTCATTAAAATTCGTAAATGATTGTGCAACATCTGTATTTTTGTTTACATTTGGATTGATCGAAATTGATTTTGATTATGCAGGTTCTTGTTGGTGTTTTGATTTGGATTAAATTTGGGACTGATGGTATAGCAGAAATTCCCAAAGGGTATGCCATTCTTGTTGTATTCTGCATCTGTATGTTCGTGGCTGGATTTGCTTGGTCATGGGGTCCTCTAGGATGGTTAGTCCCCAGTGAAATTTTCCCTCTGGAGATTAGATCAGCAGCTCAAAGTATTAATGTGTCAGTGAACATGTTATTCACATTCATTATTGCTCAAGTTTTTCTAAGCATGTTATGTCATATGAAGTTCGGATTATTCTTCTTCTTTGGTGGTTTTGTGTTCATCATGACCGTCTTTGTCTACTTCTTTATGCCCGAGACCAAGGGGATTCCAATTGAAGAAATGTCTCGAGTGTGGA
Source organism: Papaver californicum (assembly GCA_023531435.1). Taxonomy (NCBI): domain Eukaryota; kingdom Viridiplantae; phylum Streptophyta; class Magnoliopsida; order Ranunculales; family Papaveraceae; genus Papaver; species Papaver californicum. The sequence goes on along the minus strand of JAJJMC010004708.1, from coordinate 3,230,052 downwards.
AACAACACTGGTACTGGGGAAAATTTATTCCTGAAGATGGTCATGTGGAGATGGCGAAGCCTTCAAAAACGGTGGCTTAATCAAGAATCACACGAGATTATAGTAACCAAGAAAAACAAGATGGGACTTCATTTTCTTCGGTTTCATCATCATTTATTTAGTTTATCAGATTTGAAAGGCAGTTATCTTTTCTCTAGTTTAGTATTTGATTAGCTTTTCCTTGTGATTTCATTTTAGTAGTCTCGTATAGATATTCCAAAATCTGTCAATATCTTTACATATTTGTGATTTGTTGGTGTGATAGTACAAAATATATTCACATTTTAATTCAACTCTTTTACATTGACATTTACATTTACTGTCTCGTCTTAATTCAGAATGGTAATCTTGAAGTTCCGTAGAATCACTCTCCTAGGTACACAAATAATATTTAAAACTAAAAGACTTGTAAAAGTGTTTATATTCACCTTTCACCAAAGATGTAGGCTGATATAATTGGATTGGCCTTAATATTTTCTGAAAAGGGACATCTCATCTCCTTTTTTTGTGATAGAAAATCCATTCAATCCATGTCCAAGTAATTGGAAATCATCTTCCCGACCAAACAAATTTGATCAACTTTCCAGCCATAAAAATGTTGTCATTGCCATGAAACTACTTCATAATTTCAACCGACTGTGAAAATATTTAGGGACGCTACATGGATGTTTCACGAAATAGTTTACAGATGGGTGTTGGAAGTAATCTCACATTACTTAGATCTTCTATATTTGTGAAGTATATATAAGCCCCGGATAATTCAACTCTTGTAAACCAGTTTTCCAAATTAGTTAAGCTCACGGAATCTTGGGTTTTCACATGCTTCCTGATATGCGAGCTTTACAGCTTTCGCTGGGGATGCCTGTAGTATCAATCCTCACTATCCAAGTGGGCAAATTGTTTTTTAGTAGCATTATGGCCAAAGATGCTCCTGTATACTTTTATACAATTATACTCACACTTGCGCTATGCTCTCACTTGTTTTGAAGAATCCCAGAATAATTTCGGCAATGGTGTACGAAAACCGTGCGTATAAATCATCTTAAAGGAAGCAACGCACTCTCTCCTTCAATTTAGAATTTTAGGTTTTTGTTCAGTCAGAAACTACATCTCTATTAACAAAGAAATCATATTGACAAGTGTTGGAATCTTGTAACAATAAACAACAACGTTAAATGTATCAGGATAATATATAAAGAACTGAATTGAAAACAACTCTACCACGAAATACTACAAGGGAAGAATCATAGGTTCAACAAGTTGTCCTTAACACATTAGTTCACCGTTATACTCGAGAAGAGTAATGCTAAACTCCAACGTGCGAAGATGTGTCCAGGATAAGACTGTCCGACATAGCTTGTATTAACACAATACAAACTACCCACTCTTGAACTTAGCAATAGGGAAGGAAGGGAAATAAACACTCAAAAGCGCAAAACAAAGCGAGAAGATGGTGAAAAGAAGACAGGATAGTAGCCGCTTCTGGAATGATTTGAAAACAGATTTTCGAGTTGTATTTATAGGAGAAAGTTACTTGCAAATCAAGTTAGGTTTAGGTTTTCTTATAAAACAAGGTTTTGTTTCTTGTAAAACAATTAAAAACGAAAAAAAAATTTTTCCATAAATAAAACTCTTAAAGAAAATATTTGTGGAATTATTTTCCTAAAGAAAAACTTGCAAAAATAATTTCGAGTAGACATAGGACTTGGTGCATGGTATTCACACATATGGCATGGGTTGGGCCATGTATTGTTTGCCCACCCATTACACCCACGTTTCTCTAACTATCCATATGAGAATAATTATATAGTGAACATCCTTCTCTAGAATACCCATTGTGGGACTAAACTAAAGAGTTTCATTCACTCAAGGAAATGAGTGAGCATCCATAGAACCCTTAGGTCCCAAGATCAAACCACACCAACACCAAAAACATTTAGTTAAAAACTCATTTTTTCCAACAATCCCCCACATGAATGAAATCTCGGTAAAAAACGAAAAATCATAATGCGGAAAATACCATATAGGCAAAGGTGTCCATCAGGTTTTGAACCTTTACTTAGTAAGAAGTTATCGAAACTACTTGTTAGAGACAGTGAATGCGATGTCTTGAACTGCTAGTGTTTGATGTAATTTACGATAACAGCCACGCATGATATCCTCCTGCGTTGCTAAGTTCGTGTCGTTATGTCCATTTTGACCCTAGACGTATCCCGTTTCTCAGAATGCTCTAGAGAATTCGCTCAAAATCTCATAGGAAGACTTCCTCATCCAGATAGGTGAGTTCTATCAAGAGTGTTACTGCTACACCCCACTTTAATCTTAAATTGAAACTATTGAGCTCATTAAGACTTATTAAAGTCATACTTCACATGCAGTCACACTATCACATCAATACACCATAGGGAGGGACAGAGAATATAATTCTCTTGATAGTGCATACCTTTAATCACCACAAATTAGTTGTCTCATTGAACCTTCGTCTTGGGATCTCCAGTCAGTAAGGTTGAGTATCCTTCGTGGCAATTTTTATTTCATGAGCTTAAGTCCCATCCCCCTCGATGCAGCATTAAATATCTCTTAAGAAAATCCTTTCGTCAAAGGATCTGCGATATTCTCCTTAGACCTCAGATGGTCAACGGTAATATCGCCAGTAGAGATAAGTTATTTCAAAGAATTATTTCTTCTAGGAATATGTATAAACTTCCCGTCATAAACACTGTTCTTAGATCTAGCTATCGTGGACGTACTGTCACAGTGTATAGATATAGATGGCACAGGCCTATGCCAGAGTGAAATGTCTTCTAAAAAGCATCCTAGCCATTCGGCTTCCTCTCCTGCTTTATCTAACACAATAAACTCTGATTCCATAGTGGAACGAGCTATAAATGTCTGTTCCATATAAATTTTCTCATCTAATTCACCATTTAGAAATGTTGTCGTTACATCCATTTGATGTATCTCAAGGTTATGGACAGAAGCTATAGCAATTAACATCCTAATTAAGTAATTCTAGTCACATGTGAATAAGTATCAAAGAAATCTATACCTTCTTTCTGTTTGTAGCCTTTAGCTACCAACATAACCTTATATTTATTAACAGTTCCATGTATATTACGTTTTCTCTTGAAGATCCATTTCCAACCTATGAACTTATACCCTGGAGGTAAATCTACAATCTCCCAAGTACTGTTATGATGGATGGAATCCATCTCACTAATAGAGGATTCTTTCCACTATGGAGCTTCAGAAGAAGTCATGGCTTCTCTATAAGTCTGTAGCTCAGACTCGGCTAGGTATGTAATGTAAACATGATAGGTTTTCTCAGTTCTAACCCTTTTACCTCTTCTAGGTTCTAATTATGGTTCATCTTCCTCTAAAGGTAATGACTGACTGGTTGAAGGAATATCTAGGGGTTCATGTAAACATCTCTTTCGAGAACCAAGTTTCATAGGAAAAATATTCTCAAAGAACTCTGCATCCCTAGACTACATAATAATATGCAAACCAATGTCAGAAATTTCAGAACTCACAACCATAAACCTATAAGCACTAGTATTCTCAGGATACCCTATGAAAACACAATCAACAGTTTTGGGTCCTATCTTAGTTCTCTTAGGAAGAGGGATGACCACCTTTGCCAGGCACCCCCACACTTTGAAGTAATCACAAGATGGTTTTCTACCTTTCCATAACTCGTATGGAGTTTTATCTGATCCTTTAACGGATACTTTATTCAGGATATAACAAGATGAGAGGATGGCCTCCCCCCACAAGTTTGCAGGTAATCCTGAACTAATTAACATGGCATTCATCATATCTTTAAGGGTACCATTTGATTGAGGTGAATAAGGTGCTGTCGTCTCATGTATTATGCCATGTTCTTCGTAGAAATCTCCTACGGGAATTTCAAACTCACCACCACTGTTAGACCTAACAGTGGTAGCATCTAATTTGTTTTTAACTTCAAGTTTATACATCTTAAAGGCTTCTAAGGCATCGTCCTTACCCTTAAGCAAGTATACACGACAATATTTAGTACAATCATCTATGAAAGTGACAAACCACTTCTTACCACCTCTAGTTTGGACTGACTTCATATCAACTAGGTTTGAATGGATTAATTCTAAGGGTTTAGATTTTCTCTGGATGTTCTTATTGAATGATTTCTTAGCATGCTTAAATTCTATGCAAATCTTACACTTATGACCTCTATCAATCGTGAATTTAGGTATGCAGCCTACGCTAGCCAATTTATGCATTGATTTATAGTTTACATGAACAGGTCTACCATGCAAAACATTCAAAGACACACACATATAAGCAGAAGAATCATTCATATTTATTTCATCAGATTTTACATTAAACTTATATAAAACCTCATTCTTATAATCCTTACCTACAAAATATTTCCCCTTAGTTACTACAACTTTTCCAGACTCAATTACAACCTTAAAACCCTTATCATCTAAAATATAACAAGAAACAAGATTCTTGCATATGTCTGGAACATGAAGAACTTCATTCAATGTGAGAGTCTTGCCAGATGTGAGCTTCAGCCCGACCTTCCCCTTTCCTGCAACCTCTGCTGCAGATAGTGGACATCCTTCTCTAGAATACCCAATATGGGACTAAACTAAAGAGTTTCATTCACTCAAGGAAATAAGTGAGCATCCATATAACCCTTAGAGATTCCACAGTCATGAGAGTAAACCCAAAGACTAAATACTAATTTTTTTTGGTAATAATCCGCCTGAAACGCAACAGTAGAAGAGTAAATTTTGAGCAGGCGGTAGACTAAGTTAACGCCTGGTGTTGGGCGCATATGTAAGGATCCGTCTGTTGGAATGATTTTGTATGGGCATATGCCAGTGAAAACGCTTGGTTGGGGCGGACACTGGATGAAAGCTCGGTGGAAGACGCATCCCAGAACAACGTCTGATGGTAGGCGCACACGTAACAGCATGCCCAAATTACAGCGTGGGTGCACACTAACGCCTGATGGGGCGTTACTTTATCCATACGCCCGTTTTAGGAAACGGTTGGCTAGAGTAACGCTTGCCACTATGTTCTTCATCAAGCGGTGGTCTAGGATTACGCTTCATCAGGCGGAGGCTTTTATGTTCTTCTCTTCTCCTCTCCTCTTCCAGACTCTTCCAGACGCATACCACTTCAACGCCTACCACTTCAACCCTCCAACTGAACCCTCATTTCCTCTTCTCAACCTCTTTTCCGATTGAAAAAAGCTAGCAAAACCCTAGCAGTAAAGAAACAAAGCTTATCAAAGTTAGGTTTATCTCAAGACAAGGTATGAAACTCAAACTTCTATATGAATTTTAATGGATTTCATAGGTTTAAATTATAATTTATTGTAATGTTTTGTTAATTAAATTTGTATATATATGTTTAAAGATTAAATTATATGATTATGAATTAGACATATTAGGTTTTACAAATTGTAATTTTGCAATTGGGTATAATTCTATGGTTTTGGAAGTTATAAATTGGGTTTAAAAAATTGATGAGAATTAGTTGATTTGAATTTAGAATTGATTAAGTTGTTGGTTAATTTGAGTTGAGTTGTGGTTAATTTTAAGTTCTTGATTGATTTGATATGAATGTTTATGAAAATTTGGAATTATGAATGTTTATGTTCCTTTATAATGAATGTTTATGGAATTATAAAATTAGGGAATTATGATGAATTTTTGTAGAGTTGGTAATTTGATTAGTGGACTATTTTGTGAATCATAGATTTTTTATTTTGGATGATTTATGAATGTTTGTACATTTGATTATCTAATTAGAGGCTTCCTTTTCTAATGATGAAATTTGTATTTTTATGGATTTATGGATTAATGTAGAGTTTTATATTTGTGCATTGTGAGGATTACTCATAATTTTGAAACTTGTATGTACCTTTTGCACAGATGTTGAGCAATGTCACAGCGAGATTCGTTGGTCGAAAAAAGAGGAACAAGAAAGCTAAAACCGTTAAGGATCCATAAGTAGACCATACTACTGAAGATATGGTCTTGTTCCCGGGTTAGCGAACTACAATGTCGTGGAAGATGCTCAGAGTCACGTTTCTACAAATATTACATATTCAACTGATTCAAAATTCAAGTACATACATCGTGGTTCCCTTAAATCGATCATTCAGACCTATACATGTATTCTAAAACACATCCCTAGGGTTAAATACATTATTGAAAAGGCAGGATGGGACCGTTTATTGACCATGGATGTAGTAGATTCGTCACATGCATTGATTGACTATAGTGTTGAGCGTTTTTAGGATACTACGAACACTTTTCACTTCTCCTTTGGTGAGATGGGGTTCACACCGCTTGATTGGGTCATGTTGACATGATTAAGTATTGGTGTTGGTAGTGTTATTCCGTATGACCCGGCGAAGTACCAATTTGAATATGTCCGGACGCATATTTTTCCAGAAATTAAAGATAGTGAAGTTTGTAAAAGAGGACATATTACCGCACAGTGGGTTTCAGATGCAATTATAATTGTATTTTTGAGCATATATTTTGATCCAGGAATGTTGTTTGCGGCTAACGATGATAGCATACTTGATGAGAGAGTGGCCAGAGCCTTTTGTATGTATGTTTTGGGATAATTTTTCTTTTCGAATGCGAAAAACTATATTGATGCTGGATGGTTAGCTGCTTTTGAGGATCTTAATGAAGTTGGCAATTATGACTGGGGTGGTGGTGCTTTTTCGAAATTGTATTCGGGACTCGGTGCATCTGGCAAGGGACAAAAGTCACTAGCCAGACCCTTCCAAATATTGGAGGTAAATTTCTTAATTCTATTTATAATTCCTTTAAATGTTTATTTGTTGGTAATTAATTTATTTAGTTGGTTGTCTTGACATACTAGTTTTGGGGGTATGAATATCTGGGCATATGTCGACCAAAGAACCCAACGAGTGATAGTGAAGCAGTGTGGCCTAGAAGTTCTCGGTGGAAGGGTACAAGAAGGAAGAGTATTGATATTGTTCGCTCTAGGACTTGTCTTAATTAGATGACTGTAGACGATGTGACCTGACGACCTTGAGATTCCGCCATATTAGTCCTTGACACAAATGTTGGACGGAAAACATTGGAGTCAGACAAAAGGGTTATATTTCCTTGGGTAGGCATTGTGAGTTGATAATTTATTTTGATAACATTGTTCTTTATTTTCTTGGATTTTTGGATAGTTAATTGGTTATTTTTTGTAGTTATTTTCTTTGCACAACATAACGTGTACCTCGGAGAACGGTGTTGGAGGCAAAACCATTATAATTTTGGCGTTCCCCGGAACCCACCTACTCGTATTGCCAACCTCAACAATGACGAAGCAAATCAGCTGAGGGAAAACGATTTGGTCGATGCAACGTAATTAGTGCATGTTGTTACATATGATTTGTATATTAAGTATTGCCGATATGTAACTAACTTGCAGAAATATGCCACCAAAGTTGATTGGGAGGTCGAAACATAAGGATATGCTGGTGACCGTATTAAACACAACATCCAAGAACCTGATGAACATATACCCATTCCGCCTCAGCAACAATTATCATACGTAAGTATACAACAAACCTTATATTTTTGAGTACATAAAAATACGTGAGAATGTGATTTATTTATTTTCATAACAGGTCGAAGCTTATGGCCTGGTTCAATAATATGCCGATTTTACGCAAGAGTTTCATTAGTTTACATTAAATGACACGAAGGAGAGGATGAAGTTTATCATGGAAAAAGATGGAGAAATACGGGGTCTACAAAATCACAACAACAATTTGGAGTTACAGCTGGCCCATTTTCGTACGCAACAACCACCCCTTGGGTTTGACATTTTTTCTCAAACTATGCCACCACAAATGTGGAATACCATGGGTCAGGGATCACCATCAACAATGTCATCAGCTAATTACACATCAAGATCATCTTTGCCTCCTTTTATGCCACCGCGATCGGCTCCTGGGAATCAAGATACGGACGCGTAGTCTTTCATTTGTATTGTATTGTCATTTGAACAAACATTTATTATCTTTGAATTATCTTTTATCTGATTGGAATTGTCATTTCAAAAGACTTTTCTTATCTTTGCTTTGTCTTCTATCTGCTTTGTGTTGTCATCTCCAAAGAAATTTTTAATCTTTGCTTTGTCTTTTATATCTGCTTTGTATTGTCATTTCAAAAAAAAATATTTAATTTTTGCTTTGTCTTTTTATCTGCTTGGTCTTGTCATCTCAACCGACACTTCTTATGTTTGATGCGTCTATTCACCCTAGTTGCCTCAACTCAGTTAATTTTTAAAATACCAAGAGTGTGTAGTCATATCAACACTCAAAGACTTATTTTAATATGCATATAAATTGAACACCCATTTCTCCAATTATACAAACCAAAACTGCAAACATTAAAAACCAATGACATACTATGAGAATAACATTGACTAATATGTTTCTTGTTCTTATCTTCCTCCTCCTCCTCCTTCTTCTTCTTCATCTGGTGATGGTGATAATAATAGTTTGTACTCATCATACAAAGATTTAGTTGCATTGAGACAAAATAACCAAGCAGTCACTTTGGGATTGAGCGTTGAAATGGCCTCATACTCGTACCAAGAGAACGTGAGACTGGTGCAATACTTCTCTGGAAAGATTACTTTTGCAGAAACCCTACGTTTCCACCTAATGTATTACGTAGAAGATTTAGAATTCAACGAGAATTGTTTAACCGTATTTTGGGAGATGTCGTAGCAGTAAATAATTATTTTGTTCATAAAAAAGATGTTTGTGGTGTTCCTGGATTAACCCCTCATCAGAAAGTTACATCAGTAATATGAATGTTAGCTTATGGATATGCGGCCGATGCAACAAATAAGTACTTACGCATTGGAGAAACCACTATTTTGGAAACAACTCGTAGGTTTTGTAAGACGATTGTGCATTTGTATGAGAAAGAATATTTGTGCACACAAACTGAGCGTGATGTTGAACTGTTGCTTAAGGAGAACAAAGATAGGGGATTTCCAGGGATGCTAGGTAGTGTAGATTGCATGCATTGGAAATGGGATAAATGCCCATCGGCGGAATCAGGGGCTTACACTGCGTACAAAGGGAGTGAAAGTACTATGCTGGAGGCAGTGGTGTCATATGATCTCTGATTTTGGCATGCATTTTTTGGTATGCCCGGTTCAAACAATGATATTAATTTGATGAACCGTTCTTATATTTTTAAAAAGCTTATCAACAGGAAAACACCACCAGTGAACTTTGTGGTAAACGTACATCCATATGATATGGGATATTATCTTGGTGATGGCATATACCCAGAGATTGCTACTATTGTGATGTCTATTAAACATCCAGATTCCAAAAAAACAGAAATTTTCAACAATGCAAGAGGGTAGCCGAAAAGATGTAGAGCGAGACTTTGGTATACTGTAAAATCAATTTGCCATCGTCAAGCAACCTGCAAGAATATGGAATCCATACTTACTTGCATATATCATGAAAACTGTTATCATTTTACATAATATGATAGTGGAGGATGCGCGTCTACTCGGTGATTAGCCACATGAATATGATCAACGCCGCAACCATGCACCGATAAATATTTCGAGACAACATAGTGCTGAACTTTCGAGAATAAGATTTGAGCAACGCCGACGTGCAATATACAACAAAGATATGCATATTCATTTGCGAAGACTTGATCGAACACTTATGGTCATATTTTGGAGATGAATAACATCTTCGAAACCATAGGGATAGGTTTTATGGGTATATCTCTTGTAAACCCTCCTGAGACACCACTCGGCCGCTAGGGTCACCTAGGGGTTTAAAGGCTTGTTGCACTTGCTAAGTACAGCCGCGATGCCTTCGAAAGTAAGTTTAGGATTACTTTTTAGCACTTGTATTATCAATATGCTTACTGTGCTGTAATGAATAAATTAACAAAAGTATCATAAATAACCAATATCACTTATTCAGGACAACAATACACCACTAGATGTTAAGATATCTCATTTTCGCCGGAGTCGCGGTTGTACTTAGCACGTGCAACAAGCCTTTAAACCATTAGGTGGCCCCAATGAACGAGTTATGTCTCGTGAGGTTTTACAAAGCCATAATTCTAAAAAGGAGAGTTAAAAATAATCTTTGAATTAGGTTATTTGAAATGTGGAAGGTGTGGTTTCCAAATGGGAACGAATGGGTATATATAGGGCATTTTTTGAATGAAAATAATTTTAAATTTTTAATAAAATATTAAAGCATGATATTGAAAGAAGTGACGACTCTGTTCTGTTCCAGCCTAGTGGGTAATTAATAACAGTCTATTCAGTGGATGGCTAGAAAGACTCTGGACGCCTAATTATGAAAGGTGTTTGGTCCGCGTGGAACGACTAAAGCATGATATATAAAGAAGTGACGAGTCTCTTTTTTTTTTAGACTGGTCCGTAATAACAGCCTATTCAGTAAAATCCAATGTTTTAATTATTTACTTTGTCAATCTTAAAAATTTAAACAATCTCACTTATCTACTCATATAGACGAGTAGATAGACTAATATCATGAGTTTCTATTCATTTATCGTGTTGATGTTTATGCGAAAAAATGAGTGGTTGGTTTAATTTTTCGTCTGACTTACTTAATTACTCGAAATTTAAAGTTTTCATTATTTCAAACAAAAGGTACATTGGAAGTTCATTACATTTAAAATAACACTATTAATTCAAAACATAACTGGAAATTTTAACCTCTTAATACAATTCAGATAAATAAATATATAAATCATAAAAGTAGAAACTAAAACTGCCAATCCATTAATAATCATAATAATTAAGGTTTCAGCTAATCCGGGAACACTTTAAGCTTGACTTTTTCTTCTCTGCAAAATGTCTGTCTTTCTAAGTTCGATGTACTCTTTTGTTATATCATCCAACCCGGAGACATCCATCATCATTATGCGAAACTCGTCGTTTGCTTCTTTCTTTGCGTCGAGTTTTTCTTTCCTAGCTTGTTTTGCTGCAAACTTTGCCGAAGACTCAGCTAGTTTTGCTGCAAACTCGGATTCTTTCTGCGTCATCTTCATTTTTGTTTGTTCTCTATAATTGGTGTTGAAGTTTTGTTGCTCTTCAATAATTATTTTCATCATTTCCTGTTGGCCATTGGATTTTGCTCTCCTTGTTTTCTTCAGTCGTTCAACCTCTTTTTTTCCCATATGATGGTTATATGTATTAGGTATATCTCATATTTCATCATCGCAACTGGAATGGTATTGACTTGTTTCCTGTCTTTCCCGGTCTTCCTCGCCACTTTCAGAATCTTCTTCAACTTGTGATGAATCGAAAACAACTGTCGATCGTCGTGAATATTTGATATTTTCTAACATAATTGCGTAGCACTCTTCATGCTTAAATATTTTGTCACCATTAGCTTCCTTGAAAAGCTTCCTTACTTCTTCAATCTGTTATTGTTTTAAAAAAAGTTTAGTGGACGATATACAATTCAATATAATAATGTACTGGACAAAAATTAAACGGGTACTTACCTTTGTTTTGGGGCCCCATCCAATATGGTGTTCACGTTCCACTTCCGCCTCTTTTGTAGAGTAAAACGCCATATCTTTACTTATTCCCTGAAATCGTTTCTGAATAGAGGTCCAAGTACGCTCCGACATTGTAGGTATGACTTCTTTCATCCCACGTAAGATGCGATACCATAATTTTTCTTCTGATTGTTCGGAACCAACACTAGAATCTTAGGATATTGATAAATGAATTCTACACATCGTTACATCTTTAAATGTAGAAAAATTTGGACCTCGTGGTTTTGGTGCCATAATTCTAATTTATTTGAAAGACAAATATATGAAACTAGTGAAATTTTTCTCGTATATAAATAAAATGGGTTAGTAGTATATGAAATACTCAACCAATTCATTTATATAGGTATACCAAAAGATAGCCGTTACAACGGTAAGAAATCTCAACAGTAAAAAATCTCAACAAATCTCAACGGTTATTACAAGAGGCGCTCATATACACCACCGCCCTACACAGGCGTATTTTTGGCTAATGCTTACAAACAGACGCAAGTTTGGATAACGCCCACAACAAGCGTAAATTTGGTATACGCCCAAGACAAGCGTAAATTTGGTGAACGCTTAACTACCAAGCGTTCGCGAGGTTAACGCCCCGCTGGACGTGCTCTTGGGTGAACGCCCAATACAGGCGGCTCTTTGGTTCCCGCCTGGATCATGAGACGGTTGTCTAGGATTACGCCTGGCACGAGACGGAGAGGTAACGTCACGTATGACACGAGACGCACAAGTAACTTCATGCTCCACCATATTCGTGTTTGGTCCAGTTCTGGGATCAATTTTGTTCCCAAACAGTAAAAAAACTGGACTAAAATCCAAATATAGTGGCCCCACTGTGATTGATTTTGGGCGGATCAAATATTAAATTTGAGTTTGACCCAATTATAATCGTCCCATAGTAGATGCTCTTAGGTCCTAAGATCAAACCACATCAAAAACATTTAGTTAAAAACTCATTTTCTCCAACAACAAATAGTAACAACGAATAACCAAAGTATTTATAAAATCTTTGCTGGCTGAATCGTTTCTCACGCATTTGTCATGATAAAGCAAAGAAAAAGGACGCGGTATGGGAACCCGTGACAACAACAACTACATGATCTTTTGTTATTATCACCCAAAATTCTTTAAGATTTTCTTTGTTCCAATTGGTAAATCATTGATTAAGTTGTAATTCTCTAGACTTCGTATCTAAGGATCTTGGAATATTTCTTTTTATCTTACATGATCTTATCTGTTCTTTTTTTTTTGTGTGTGATTGAGAAGGATAACTAAACTCTAGAAGCGATGATGGGGTAGACAGGCTTAGAATCAGCACAACACCCTCACTCGCTAATTTTAATAAATTCTCTTTCATATCAGTGTTGGCCACTTGTTTGTTTTCTGATTGTCAATTTTTAATTTTTAGGTTTAATTAACTGTAATACCCGTGAAACTATAATCAGCTAGATAGGAATTTTGAATCTATACCTCTTAGGAATTAAAACGTTTGGTATTGTCAAAAGAAGAAAATTTTAAGCAGTAAGAATAAAAAAAATCAAGGTTTTAATTGATTGATAATGGAAACTACAATTGGAGTATAAGACCAGAAACAAGAATAGACTGGTTTTGGTCCCATTATTGGACCAACCGAAAATTGGCTAGTCAATCATTTGATGTTCAAAAACAAAACTCAATATTCGATCCTAAAAGCAGGTCTTGGTTGTTTTTGTCTGGTTTGAATCCCATCGGAGAGCAAAATGGTGGAAGTAGAACCCTTAGTTTTGGCTTTTCATGTGGATAGCCTGCCAGGCTATTAAACGGTGGGAGTAATTTCTACGAAGTCATCAGCTCAATCACCTAACCCATGTCAATTTTCAAACTTCCCACTTAATTTCCTTTCTGTTCGATCGTTAAATTTTGAAAAAGATAAAAACTGATTCCCGCGTAGACAGTATTAAAGCATCTCCAATAGCTTGTAAGCAGTATAGTTAATTTCGGCCGGTACGGCCGAAATATCGCCGGTTTTATTGGTATTGGGCTTTACCCGATACGAAACATCCTACACCGTGGAACGGTTTTTGCCCGAAAATATCGGTCGATATTGACCGATACGGTTTAACCGAAACGGACCGGTACGGCCGAAATTTGGGTTTTTAATTTAAAAAAAATCCAAAAAAAAAAGAAAAAAGAAATCCTTATCATTGTAGGGTTTTCAATTGTTACTCATATTTTTTATGGTATTTTAGAAAAATAAGTACTAGTTTTATATATTAATAGGTCCAATATAGAAAAAACGTTTAATATAATAATTATAGGTATAAAATATGTGGAGCGATATTTGTCGATATTTGGAACCAAAATATCTCCGATACAAAGATGTACCAGTGTATCGCTCTCGACCGGTATAAACCGAAATCCGATATCGACTACATTGCTTGTAACCAGTTTTCTACATGGAAGCTATCTAAAGACACATGCAAAAGAAATATGGAGTGAATTTCTCTTGATTATAGGAAAACGAGTAAGACCATCTCTAACGGATCCCAAATTATTCCAAAATTAATCGCTAAGTTGTATAAATCCAATTAGTAGGATCTTATGTGTTAATATTATTCTTAAGCAAAAATATGGATCAATAAAATAAATCGAAGAATTTTTAAGTTTTTTCTACAACTTAAACTCCCTTTATTTCTTCAAAAATACTATTTAACCCGCTCAATAGCAGCTAGTTGACGGCTAATTTGATGTGTCATCACATGTGGAGGAAAGAGATGTTTCATCTTTTATACACGTTATGGATAATCTCTGTTTCTATTTTTTCCTTAGTCTGTTTTCATCTTGTTTTTATGGAACTAGGTTGTTACTTGTTAAACAAAAACAGTCAAGAAAAGTTTTGATCTGATTAAGAAGTAGACACCCATATATGTAGTGTAACCACTAAAAACCTAACTGATGAATCTAGTTGGTGTTCACGATACGCACAAGTATTAAATAACCGATTCCTATGATTGCATGTTAACTAAGATATTAAATGTATCATATTAAAGGAAAGTAAAGACAATTGACATAAAGGATTGACGTGGTTCGGTAGGAGCCTAAATAAAACATCGTAAATAGTTTCTGTCTACTTAGAAATAAATAAATTTGAGAATTACTAAATCTTGGATTTACGTGGGTTTCTTCAACTTGACTACCTACTTTTTCTATCACGCCCCCAGTTTCAACACCGTAAGTTAAATTTGAGAACTGCTAAATATGTATGGTATATTTACCATTTGAGTTTATACTATATCCACTACCGCCTCATTATTGTATATTTACCATATTAAATCCATGACCGTGGATGCTCTAACAGGCTTTCTGTTAAGGGATTTACGTGTGTTGGCCAGATTGGTTGTATGCGCAGGGATACTGAGAAAACTGAGTAACTAGGAGTTAGTCTATTTGGTCTCAACTACACGAGTTGCATTACAGGCAAGAGTGTAGCCGCTTAATTATGATATATTCAAAACTTGACTAGGTCCCAAGATTTTTTTGCCAAACAACTTTCTCGTTATAAAATCTTGTATGTTGTATCATTTACTTTATTTCCACGTTATAAATATTTTACTATAATTA
Organism: Papaver californicum; assembly: GCA_023531435.1. NCBI lineage: Eukaryota > Viridiplantae > Streptophyta > Magnoliopsida > Ranunculales > Papaveraceae > Papaver > Papaver californicum. The sequence goes on along the minus strand of JAJJMC010004708.1, from coordinate 3,214,792 downwards.
AAGTAATAACACTTGTATGTTAATCATATGTTGGATTGATTCCATATTCTATTCATTATTGAGATCGAAAAAGGTTATACAGGGTATGTCTTAATAGGTTAAATGGAAAATAATTGATGGTGTACTTGATACCCTCGTCTTAGTTTTATGGGAGAAAGAGGAGAGAAAAAATATGATCCACAATTTCTTGGAATTTTTGTTAGGGTTTCCTCGAAAAAAAAATTAGGTTCGATGGCTTCTTCTGTTGATTATCGAGATGTTATGTTACTCGGTCATGATATGAATCATCTATTAGGGATTAGTAATGCTAACAATACAAATATTCCTGCTCCTGAACTCAACAACCTTTGGAAGAACCCATCTCTTATGTAGAGATGGTATCTAGTTCGAAAAATCAAGGAATTTCTTTTTCTCAATTGCCAAAACCTATTGTGAAGAACAATGTTTTATCAGTCAAGACATATGTAGATGAAAATCTCAGAGGTGTTGATGAATGTATAAGAACAATCTAATTGCACGTTTAATCCTTCATAAGGGTTCTCCTCCCATGAAGATTGAAGACATAAGAAAAAAGATGCTTACGACAGTATGACCTTCCAACATATTTTGGCTAATCTCTTCTATTGGGAAAGGCTATTTTTGATTTCGTTTAAATTCATATGATGTTGTTTCGGTGATTCGTTCTACTAGTTCAATCTATTCAAAACCTGATATAATGCATTTACAACGCCGTACTAAAGATTTCAGACCTGATATAGTATAGGCTCGTATATATAACGTTATCTTAGAATATTGGCATAAGAAAAAACCTCATTAAAAATTGCAAGTGTTGTAGGGACATCGTTGGAGGTAGATGACAATACTGTATATCTTTAGGAGAAGTTGCACGATGAAATTTTCGTTGAGAGGGATGTCTAGCTTTGAGTTCATGGCCTACTTTACATACGAAAGACCACATTCTTTTTGCACATATTATTAATCGATTAGACATAATTTGGAAGAGGGCAAGCGTCGTCCTAGAGTTATGGGGACTAAGATTATTGAGAAACAACGGAAAGGGCAGAATGAAAGGCCGGAGCAGAGAAAGAAAAACTCTATGCATGATGTGGCAAAACCTACATCAACTACTTTGAAGGATAGTACTACGGTGCCAGAAGCTTATTCCATGGCAAAAGCTGTGAATAACTCAACTGATACCAATATTAAAGATGTTACAATTAAATATCATGCAATAGATCCCAACTCATTGGTTCTTCGTGATTTGGCGAATAATATAAAACTGCTAATACAAGAGATAATGTCAAGGTAGATAGTGATAAACTTGAATTTGCAGAGAAAATAGATATGAAAGATGCTAAACGAGTTATCGAGGAAATTATAACAAAAGTTGCCAATGAAAGCCCCAGTACTTATCCTGGTAGTAATGTTGTGAATAATGCGAGTCTCATTTCTTTGAAAATGACTCGTTAGGTAGATTTATCTGAGGTAGAAGGTGAGCTTTATTCTTAAAGAGCAAGAAACAGACAATGGATCTTCTCTTCGAAGGTAGTCATGACAGCTAGTCCTGATATAATACAAATAATTTTAGTATTCTAGCCATGTATACAGATGATAATAATTATGATGACTATCCAACATTTTCATCATCGCTGGTAGTGGAGAACATGATGGTCAAAGATACACCTTTTCCCCATCGGATAACTTTCATCTTGTTTTGCATGTTTTAAAGATGAAAAATAGTATATCAAAACAAGGAATTCTTTTTTAAAGTTCATTAAAAGAATTTTTAGCTGAGACGCTTTGGATGGACTTGTTGATGTAATTTCTCGTTTCTCCAATCCTTTTATTTTTATTTTTTGGTTTTTTCTTTAGGAGGTTCTGGCTTATTGTCCCCCTCCCGTTTTTTTTTTTTATCAATAAATTTTAGCTTCAAAAAAAAAAAAGAGAAAAAAAGTTCTTCAACACTTTACATCTATATTTTATCAAACGTCCATCTTTTTATTTCCGTGTCATGGTAAAACACTGCAAAACACAACGGAAAATATTTATCTAAAACTTCCACCAATACCAACTTCGTTTCAAAAGTGATCCGCATATGACAAAAATTACCCTTGACAACTGGAAAATTTATGGATCCAAACAGGTCCCAACCTAATAAATCACATCTTGTGTAGGACTTTAGGCATTTGAGTCTTGCATCAACTTGTGTCATTAATGCCTTGGAATTTATGCGTTTGGAGATACCATGATGATACCCCATTACTTGACTTTATGAGCCCACAACCTTGAAATCTAATACAGTTGTGAGGGTATAAAATCCCAAACTACACGTGGACCAATCCAATGAAAGAAACATCAAGTTACGGTAAAACAAGAAACACTGAAATAAAGCTTTGTAAAAAGTACTGAAGCAGACAGCTTCGTTGCATGATCGACACGTGGGTTGCGGGAAAACATGACACACTGATCGAAACAGATAGCCTTGCTGCCTGACTGACACCCAAGTTACGGGAAAGCCTGGCACAATAAAGGAAAATGATGAGCATCGGTACGTGAGAGGCACGTATCAGTTTTATACGTTACGGAACAAAAAGAACTAAAGCATGACAAGCTACTTTCAAGGACCACGTGTCAGACATGCTAAGTTTCTAATAAGACCGCAACATTCATCCAAATCCAAAAGCAACAACTTGAATACAAGTCCGTAGAAGAGTTGCAGGACATTAAGTGAGAAACTAAGGGAAACAAGCAATGCGCATGCTAAGTCTTGCGGGAAGCCTGGTCAAGTTTTGCGAAAAGTACAAATAAGTCTTGCGGGATTACACTTCGCTCCAAGGATGGATACGAATAAATAGGTGGAAAGGAAAATTAGAGGGACCCATCAAATTGTCTATAAATACCAAGCTCATAAACAGGAAGAGGGACTGGAAATTCTAGAGAAAAATTGGACATAAGGCATAGGATCAGAACAAAGAGTTTAGGTATGAGACTTGTGTAAATTTGTAGTTCAATTGTTCTTTGGTAACATGATTATGATTTTATAGCATATCATTTTTTATGTAACTTATAATGATGAATAATAAAAATGATACAAATCTTTATTACCCGTGGATGTAGAAAATTTGATTGTCGAACCACGTTAAATACTTGAGTCAATTCGTTTCTTCTTCTAATTGGTTATCGTATTCTAAGTGTTAATATGAGTTGATTTTATTATAAGATATCAATCTTTAATATGATTCAAATTTGATTGGTTGTGATCCAAAGATGTAAGATTTTTTGTAATCACAATTTGGAGCTAGAAACAGGGAGGTAGTAAAGAATTTATTCTACCTGTCAAAATTTTCATCTTTAAAACCTTAAATCTTGTTATGTTAGAAAATTCTTTTCCTTAAAATACAATGATTTAAAGTAATATTGTAAAAACTTTACATATAGTTTTACTCCGAACTAATCAGTTGATGTATATATAGATTTGGTCATTATGTTCATACACAATATTTCTTTATTTCATACCTCTCATATATGTTAGATTACCTAGGATATTCTTTAAACCATTGATTTGAAAATTTAGTTCATAAATTTTCACCAAAAAAATAAATTGCGTTACGTTTATCTAGTTCTTGATTTTTTACGTTTAACTGAATTTTTGATTCTTATTAAAACAGTGAAATACGTTTTGAATTGAATTTCCGAACTTATTATTGATTTGTTTGCACTTGAACTTATAAAACTTGAGGTACATTAGAAAATTATCTAGTTTATATGTGATATGTTAAATCTTAGTTGAATATTTTCTATCAATCAAATTGCTTTATATACTTATTACGAATGTTAAAATCTTTTGAAGCACATAACTTATTATCTGAACTCTTTTAGAATATTGATAAAAAAACTTCTACAACAACATAAGACAGAGCCAAGAAGAAATCATAATATCTCAAAAGGGATTACATAAATGGAAACATTGAAAAATAGAACCATGCAAGACCAAGATGTTAATATAGGAAATTCAGGGAGTCAGGCAATAGAGATTCCTCAAGAAAAGGAAAAGGTGGAAGAATCACAAAGACTGCAACCCATGAATGATCGAGTAAACAATCCTATAAAGCAGACAGCTAATCAATCATCTGAAGAAATATCTCAAAATAGTGTTGACCCTATTCATCAATTAATGAAAGAAATGAATTAGATGCACAAGGTATAACAGACTTGTGCGGAAAAAATTGCACTTTTGACCCAAGAAAACCAAATCCTCAAACAAAAAGCCCAGCAGGATGCGGAAACATCTATAACTAGAATACAGGGGAAAAAAGCAAGTTCTAACAGACCCACAAGAAGAAAAGCAAAAGTCAATAAAGATCAAAGAGTGATGGTAGTGGAACCCGCACGTCAGCGGTATGAACCAGATAGATTAGATTTTGATGATTCAGAGTTGCAAAATAACATATGGAAAAAATATTATGAGGACATGGAACAAATGCGAGAAGAAATCAAAATTTTGAAAAATAAAGAGGGTGGACGATTAGAAGAAGTGTTAAAAGAAGCCAGAAGAACACCGTTGGCACCACACCTTACGCATGCGACAATACCGCATAAATGCAATATTCTTATCTTTGAATGTTATGATGGGACAAGGGATCCAGCGACTCATCTAAAATACTACAACCGCATCATGACCCGAGGGGAACAAGATGATGTTGTTATGTGTCGGTATTTTCCGTCAAGCTTGAAAGGGACAGCTTTAACATGGTATGATAATCTTCCAGAAGGGTCAGTACATTCTTACACACAATTGACCCGCAAGTTCCTAGAGACATACATGTATAATAAGTCCGCAGACGTAGGGATGGACAAGTTATTTTCCCTTGCATCATGGATAGAGGAGACCATACGAGATTATACAGATCGATGGCAGACGATATGTCAAGCAGTAGGGGATCTAACTCCAGAAATTGCTATCAACTGCTACAAATGGGGGATAGCCAACCGAGAAAGCCCACTCTTTGTTGATATTTATGATAAAAATCTGAAAACCAAAGCGGATCTCAGGGATATTATTGAAAAATGTGCAAGATTGCAGGATATTCAAAAGCAGCATCCGATAATAATATCTCAGCATCAGAGGGATGCCAACAGGGTAAATTTTGTAGAACCGTCAACCAGTTCCGGAAAGAGGGTTGCGGGAGAAAATCTTGACATTGAATCAAAACGAGGTATGTCAGATGATGGAAGAAAATTTATCCGTCAATCTGAGGAGCAAGTTTTCACTAAGCTCAACACCCCTTACCCACAAATTCAAAATGAAATAAAGAACAGACAAGATTTTCATTGGCCATGGACAAAAGGAAAGCAGCCTTCACACACACAGAATTCGAAAGAGTATTGTGAATTTCATTGCTATCAGGGCCCCTCCACAAGCCGATGCAGGAATCTGAAGATGCAAGTGCAAAAGTTGATTGATATGGGGGAGCTGAAAGAATTTATTTATTTTCCCGATCCTCCACCAAGACTCAATAAGGGGAAAACTATAAATATTCCGTAAAATGATCAAAATATAGTCAATCATCTATGAGTGCAGCTATTGATAAAAAGCTGCATAAAAGGGTTCACAGTCATGAAGTCTTTAAAGTTACGGGAAAAATTACCGAAGCATGGGAAGACTGGATGGCATCCCTGCTAACTTTTTCAGCGGACGAGGTTGATCAGGAGATTGAAATGCACAATGATCCGTTTGTGCTTACTCTACCAGTATCTGGATGGAATGTCAAGAAAATTCTTATGGATGGGGGCAGTTTTATTAATGTATTATTTTATGACACCTTCCAGAAGATGGGATTAAAAGATGATCAGCTTACACCTTCTTGCTACACAATCTATGGGTTTAATGGGATAACCTCAAAACCAAAAGGGGAAATTTTACTTGATGTTTCAGATGGACCAATAAGTATTCTAATTAAATTCAGTGTGGTGGAGGCTCCATCTCTATATAATACTATCATTGGAAGACATTGGGTCCATCAATTGAAAGGGGTAACTTCAACATATCACCAATATTTGCGATTCCCAACGCCGCAAGGGGAGATTGAGATAAAAGGAGATCAGAATGCAGCAAAATCTTGTATTCTTGCAGAAATCCGCATGAATGAAGAGCGAGTACAACAACAACAAAATAGGAAAAAAGAACGAAAGATGAAGTCTAAAGAAGAAGCCCTAAGCCAATATATGATTAAGACTGCGTTAAGTAAGGAGGTAAATCAAACAAATGAAGATACTTCAGTGAAGGAAAGCATGCCAGAAGTTGATGAGGGTAATCTTCCAGCATAGCAATTAAAGGGGGCTCCCACACTTTTAGGAGCTCCCAAATCCACTTTTACATCAATTGAAGAAACCAAAAATATCAACATAGGAACAGAAGAACTTTCCAGAATGACTAAGATTGGAACGCTGATGGAAACATAAAGGGAGCATAATTTGGTCTCTCTACTTAGAAATTACGTGGATATTTTTGCATGGAAGATGGAGGACATGGCATGCATCGATCCAAGCATTGTTCGACATGAGTTGCACATACATCCGGGAACTACACCTTTTCGACAACGCATATGCAAGGTAGCGCCTGAATATCATTTGTCAGTTGAAAAGGAGTTGAAAAAGATCATGGATGCAGGGTTTATTCGAGAGGTGTGATACCCAACTTGGATTTCAAACATGGTGATTGTACCAAAAAATAATGGGGGAGTAAGAAATTGCATAGACTTCACCAACTTAAACAAGGCATCCCCAAAAGATAGCTATCCGCTTCCTAGCATTGATCAGTTGGTGGACGTTGTTGAAGGACATGAGGCTTTATCCTTCATGGAAAGGCATTCGGGGTATAATCAGATTTCTCTAGCTGAAGAAGATCAAGAACACACTGCATTTTTCACTCCACACGGTTTGTACTGCTATACCAGAATGCCATTTGGGATAAGAAATGCAGGAGCAACTTATCAGCGGTTGGTAGACGCAATTTTTAAACCATGGATAGGCCTCACCCTCGAAGTCTATGTAGATGACATGCTGATAAAGAGTAAATTTTCAAAGGATCATTTACAAGACTTGAAAGAGATGTTTGAAGCCTTACGGAAATTCAGAAAGAAAGTTAATCTTTGATAAATGCATTTTTTGGGTTACGTCAGGAAAGTTTTTGGGGTATTTGGTTACCAAAAAGGGGATTGAATTTGATCCGGCAAAAATTCAGGCAATTGTTGATATGCCATCTCCAAGGAATGTTAAAGAAGTATATAAATTAAATGGTTGTTTGCCCATACTCAGCAGATTCATCGCTAGATCATCAGACAGATGTAAGCCTTTTTTTGACACCTTGAAAAAGAAAAGTAAATTTGTATGGAATGAGAATTGTGAGCGAGCCTTCCAAAATATTAAAGCTTATCTCGCCACATTATCTTCACTACAAAAGCCAGAACCTGAAGAAGTGTTTGCCTTGTACATAGCCGCAACAGAAGATGCCGTAAGTGCGGTAATTGTATGAACAAATGACAAAGTAGAAAAACCAGTGTATTACATCAGCAAAACTCTAAACCTTGCAGAAAGAAACTATACCAAAATTGAACAGTTAATATTGGCACTGGTTTTTGCTACCCAGAAATTACGCACGTATTTTCTGACACATTATGTGCGTGTACCAAGCAAAGCTCCGCTGGAGTCTGTACTGAAGAATGTGGGAAAAATAAGGAGAATAGAAAAATGGAATGCACAACTGGAACAATTTCACATTTTATTTGAAATACAAACTGCACAAAAGTCGCAAGTCCTGGAAGATTTCCTTGCGGATTACCATTAGATGATGATTTTGAAATCCAAGGTTTACCCGGAATACAAGATGATGATTCCCAAGATATTTTGAGTTCTGTAAATTCCCGCAGATGGGAAGTATTTGTTGATGGGGCACGGAATAAAGAAGGTGCGGGAATTGGAATTGTAATTACAACTCCTACAGGAGACCGAATGGTACATGCATTTCGTCTTGAGTTTGGAGAACATACAAATAATATAGTGGAATATGAGTTTGTGGTTCATGCTCTTCGGTTCATCATTGAATTGGGAATATGTGATATGCGGCTCACAAGTGATTCAAATTAATAATTCGGCAGGTTGAGTTGAAATATCAAGCGTTTGATGAAGACCTGATAGAATACAAGAATCTTGTGCAAAAATTGGCGCTTCAAGTCCCAAATATAACCTTTCGGCATTTATCCAGAGATAAGAATCGCCATGCTGATGCACTAGCATTTATTTCTTCAATGATAAAGGATCAGAACACATCATTAGTCAAAATTGGGCGCATTTATGAGCCGTCAATTAAGTTGTGGGAAGTTGAAAATATGGAAGAAAAAGTTGAGGAAGATATTGAAGATGCAGCTGATAAAGATAATACAAATTTTCCACAAAAATCAGAAAATGAATTATCCAGAGAAGATTGGAGGATTTCAATACATCAATACTTGCAGGATGGGATTTTGCCCGCAAACACTAAAGAGGCAAGGAAGGTGCATCAAAATCTGTGAGTTATCAGTTGCGGGATAAAATTCTATACCGCAGATCTTTTTTGGGACTATTACTTCGATGTTTATCACAAGAAGAAGGGCAACGAATTTTCAAAGATATACATTATGGAGATACGGGAAATCATAGTAGAAGACGATCACTTGCATTAAAAGCAAAAACGCAAGGATATTACTGGACATTTATGCATAAAGATGCGGAAAATATGGTAAAAAGATGTGAAGAATGTCAGCGTTATGCAAAAAGAATAAAGCACCCGCAACAGAACTTAATTCCGTACTCAGCCCCTGGCCATTTGCAAAATGGGGGATAGACATTGTTGGGCCATTAGTAGAGGGTACTCAAAAAAGAAAATATTTGATTGTAGCCACAGATTATTTCACTAAATGGGTTGAGGCAAAAGCTCTTGCACATATCAGAGATACAGATGTTTTCAAATTTTTATTTGAGAATATAATCTGTAGATGGAGTTCCGATAGCCATAGTTTAGGATAATGGACATCAATTACAAGGGAAAAATATCGATATGCTTTTCGAAGCATTTAATATTCAAAAGAATAAGTCCACTCCTCTCTATCCACAAAGCAATGGACAAGCTGAAGCAACAAATAAAACAATTGCCATGAATATAAAGAAAACTCTAGATGGCCATCATAAACGATGGTTTGAACAATTTCATAATACATTATGGGCATATCGCACAACAAGAAGGGAGTTCACTGGAGAGTCACCATTTCTTCTTACTTATGGAGCAGAAGAAATTATTCCAAGGGAAGTCATTTTACCCACAACAAGAACAGAAGCATGGTAGAAGAACTTGAATTCAGACTTAATGCTTGAAAAGTTGGATGATTTAGAAGAAAGAAGAGAAGTTACACTTCAAAAACTGGAAAATTATCAAAGAAGATTGGCAAGAGAATACAATAAAAAAGTGAAGTTGCAGAACTTTGTGGAAGGATAATATGTTTTACGGAAAATCCCGGAATACCAAAGGGATAAAAAAGCAGGAAAGTTTGCACCTACATGGGGAGGACCTTACATTATTCAAGATATTGCGGGATAAGGATCATACCATTTACGGAATATGAATGGAGAAATCTTACAGCATCCTTGGAACGCGCAATATCTCAAACCGTATTACCCGTGACCAACAACACAATCGTACAACAATTTGTGCTCATAAAAGGTAAAGCATATCAAATGCAATCTCTCTAGAAAGTCCATATGAATGTCTATGACTATTGGATTTTTCGCCACAAAGATGCCTAACATGACATTAATTGTTGTATCAGGTACTCTCCACTTCAGGAAGTGCTCACAACCAACAATGCAATTATACAATAATTTGGCTTCATACTAGTAAAACAGCATAATTGTAATCTCTCTAGAAAGTCCATGTAATGGTTTATGAGTGTATGACTATTCGATATTTCGCTACAGAGATGCCTAACATGACATTAATTATTGTATCAGATACTCCCCATTTCAGGAGATGCTCTAGGGACCTCATCCTAATTTCCTCCTGGCCAGAGAGAAGTTAGACATGCGCTACAACCCTCAAAGTAACTCAAGGTACAAAATTTCCTTGCGGTTAATCAATTCACACTCATACAATGAACTAACAATCAATATATATATTCAAAAAAAAAAAATTGCAGGGACAAAAATACAAGGCGTAATGAAAGTGCAAATACAATTTTGAAGCAAGAAAGAACAAAGCAATAGCAAAGAAAACTAAGGTGCGTGAAGATCTGCTTCAAAAGGAGGATTATCAGGGACATCTTTGCGCTTGTAAATCTTGGAAAAGTCGTCGGCTTGTACTTGGTCAAGAGTATTGTTGACTTCCTTTGCCATTAAAACTCGAGTTTCGTTTCTTAACCAAAAAATATAAGCTTTTCTATTATCAAGCTCTTTTTTGTACTGGTTTACTTCGGCTTCGGAATTTTGGACTTTTGTTTTCGAAAACTTTATTTTTCCTCTCTCTGAAGATAAGTCCCGAACAAGGCTTTCATTTTTCATACTTTCATGCATCAATTTATCCTCAGCTCCTTTAAGTCTAGAGGATAAAAGCTCCAGATGAGTGTGCGCTTCATTATCCTTGGTAGAGGAAAGCTCTAGCTGAGTTCGCGCTTCATTAGCCTTGATAGAAGCCAGCTTCAGTTGCTTGTTGAGTTCTTCCATTCTAGTATTTGCAGCACCAAGCTCCTTCAGCTTTAGCAGCTCTTGCGACTGCATCTTTAAATTTTTCTTCAAAACCTGAAACAAAAGCAACAGGTTAATCAATGCGGGAATAACATTAAACTTCAAATATGCAGTAAAATAGGATATCTCTTGCGAGGATTCAAACTCTGCTAATTCGAGAGCCATTGCATCTTTAGTAGCATCAAGAAAATCATATTCTCCCGAAAGATTATTATAATTAACAGTGAGTTGTTGAATATTTCGGTGACACTGATTTAACTCTGCTTTATTATTTTGTAATTGATTCAATTTAGATGTACACCTTTTTACTTCTTTATGCAAACGGAAAATGTCGCTGTCACGATGAAGTACGGAATCAGATAAATTACGGATTTTTACTTGAGCATCCGCAAGGGCTTTCCCTTTAGCATGAGCTTCTGAAGCCGAGTTGTCTCTGTCTTTAATAAACTGAGCTATGTACGAAGAAAATTGAGAATTGTGATATGATCCGGAACAAGAGAATCCCGCAAGGATATCTGACGTTCTACAGAGAGTTTGCGCTTCTCTTCTTCCAATTTATCAGATCGTGCCCGTGATTCAAGAACGCAATCTTTAATCCACGATAAAGTAGCATGAAACTCCACTTTCTTGCGGATTTTTTCCCCAAATAAAAGCTGATGCTTCGATTCTAATTCATCGTACTTCAGTGTGACCAAATCTTGACTACCGACAAGGTCGTTAAATCTTTCTTGATCTCCACATTCTCATTGTTAACTCTCACTACATGATCTCTCAACTGCGTATTTTTACGCGGCATCCTAGATATAACTTCTGAATCCCCCACTGATCCCATAAAGTAATTCAGAAACAAGTAAAATAAAATAAGAAAAAGTAACGAGAGGAAAAGTATAAAACCTTGATTATGAAGATCAAGCAATTGCTGACGAAGCGCGTCATTTTCCCGTTTCAAACCCATAGCTTCATCTTCTACAGTCCTAAATTATGACTCCATCATCGTGGACCGCGCCTTGAAGAATTTATACGCTGTACGTGCGGCGTTTTGACCCCGCGCAAGCTACAATTTACATAATTAAAGTTATAAATAAAAGTAAAAATAAGGAGAAATCATAGGATATAAAGAGAATAAGAATACCTGCAAAAGAGCCTGTTGCGGGAAATAGTATACTTCTCCATCCGCGAGCGCAATTGTCTCCGCAAGAAAAGAAGGTTGACTTATGAAGAAGGTGGGATCGAAAGGTAGACCTTGGCCCTTTAGCCAAACGTTTTTTACCATGTCATATGGTGCAGACCGCATGCACTCCCGCAAATGTGAGACCGTAGGACTATCCGCTTCCACCGGTAAGGAATCACTTGGGACCGATAGAAGCTTCTTTCACATGAACCAACGGAAGGCTTCTTCTTATTTATCCAAGAGATTTGAATCTCCCGCGATTCCTTTGCCTTTATTATTTTGCGGGATCTCTTTATTTAACTGCACTGCATCATCAACAACCACATTTGTGACGTTAACTATGGCAGGACCAGTTTCTACCATAGTGTTTACGGGCACACCACCCGCTGCTCTAATATCCGCAGACTCATCAGTTACCGCATCATGTGCACGCACATCCTCTTCTACTGAAGCATTTTCGGGACCATCATGAATGAGACGATCCTCTTTATCAGTTGAATCGTCTTCACTTGTCCCTGGATTCGCATGCTGCATTCATCTGAAACACGCCATCAATTCCAATTATATTGAGTAACGGAACGGGCTAAACCATACGAGGATTTGTTGCGGCTTGCGAGAACCTCAAATTGAAAAGGACACTCACTATAGTAAATGGAAGATGTAAGCCCGCATCCAATGCTCCCGCAGGAATTAGCAGTCTCCTGTTGCTATACTTAAACCCTTTCATCATCTCCAATGACATTCCGTCTTCTTCATGATTATAGAAGGAAACTTTGAATCGCTGAAGATTGTGCTTCCTTTTAAATTCTTCAAGGTCCATCGACCTAAAACTCAAGCTTTCATGTGACCACTTATTCTTAGAAGCTGGATTGTTGGCCGCAACAGGAACGTTTGCGGACCTTGTTAGGTTAGAAGGATGACCTCTTGAACTACCAGATTCATCCACTCTTTTCTTCTTCGATACAATATAGCGGGATGACTTCCTAGTTAAAGAATGAACATCATGATGAGAAGCATCACCAAAAACTCTACCATCATTCCTTCCAGCCATGATAAATTTTTATCTACGCAGGAAAACAAGAAAATATAAGTATACCATGATTACAATCAAAAATAAAACAGGAAAATCACAAAGCAGAAGAACAACAAGATATTAATTAAATCAAAATGCAAACCAGCCAACAATTTTCTGATACAGGGAAAGAAAAGATCATGATAGATCAACCAGACATTAAAACTAAGATATTATCATTCGATAAACAGATGAACAAGAGCATCATCGTCATCATCATCAATATCACCATTCACCCCAACAAACAATAAATAGATAAATAAGAACATCATCAACATTATCATCATCACTGATTACTCTAAAAGAAAAAAAAAACAGTTAACAGGATGAACAAAGAAAAAAGTTTAAGAGGATTACCTGTAATGAAGTGAAACACAAAAAAATATGATGATTGAATGAACAGAAAACTGCATCCTGATGCAAAAGTTCTTAATCACAAAAGTTTAGGAAAAGGAAAATACGCTGAGGAATCTTTGAAAAGCTTAAGAGAATGAAAAACACAAAAACTTTAAGGAGAAGAAGACATAGGATATAAAGTATAGAATGAGGAATATGACTAACATTAAATAAGACAAAGTTGAATTTGACGAACCGTCGAAAACTGAAAGAGAGGGAAACTTTATCAAAGATTTGATTTCCTCGAAACCGCTAACTGACAAAAACGTGGGAAGAAAAGTAACTGCTAGCGTAAAAATTGGGAAAAAGTAAAGACAAACGTACTGCAAGCGTGAAAGTTGGAAAGGTAATAATTATTTTTCCTTTTTAATTTTTTTTACCATACGTTAAAATTCAAAAGAAAAAGGGGCAAATTGTGAGGGTATAAAATCCCAAACTACACGTGGACCAATCCAATGAAAGAAACATCAGGTTATAGTAAAACGAGAAATACTGAAATAAAGCTTTATAAAAAGTAATGAAGCACACAGCTTCGTTGCATGATCGACAAGTGGGTTGCTGGAAAGCATGACACACTATTCGAAACAGATAGCCTTGCTGCCTGACTGACACCCAAGTTGCGGGAAAGCCTGACACAATAAAGGAAAATGATGAGCATCGATGCATGAGAGGCACGTATCAATTTTATACGTTACGGAACAAAAAGAACTAAAGCATGACAAGCTACTTTCAAGGACCACGTGTCAGACATGCTAAGATTCTAATAAGACCGCAACGTTCATCCAAATCCAAAAGCAACAACTTGAATACAAGTCCGCAGAAGAGTTGCGGGACATTAAGTGAGAAACTAAGGGAAACAAGCAATACGCATGCTAAGTCTTGAGGGAAGCATGATCAAGTCTTGCGAAAAGTACAAATAAGTCTTGCGGGATTACACTTCGCTCCAAGGATGGATAAGAATAAATAGGTGGAAAGGCAAATTGGAGGGACACATCAAACTGTCTATAAATACCAAGCTCATAAACAGGAAGAGGGACTAGAAAATCTAGAGAAAAATTGGACATAAGACATAGGATCAGAACAAAGAGTTTAGGTATGAGACTTGTGTAAATTTGTAGTTCAATTATTCTTTGATTAACACGATTATGATTTTATAACATATCATTTTTTATGTAACTTATGATGATGAATAATAAAAATGATACAAATCTTTATTACCCGTGGATGTAGACAATTTGATTGTCGAACCACGTTAAATACTTGAGTCAATTCGTTTCTTCTTCTAATTGGTTATCGTATTCTAAGTGTCAATATGAGTTGATTTTATTATAAGATATCAAGCTTTAATATGATTCAAATTTTATTGGTTGTGATCCAAAGATATAAGATTTTTGATAATCACAAAAGTTGACATTGTTTATCGATGGCCTATTGAGGATAATGGTCCTCCTTTCATATTGAAAATAACCTGCCTTTGAAATTCAAGTGTTCTCCCTTCATGCAATATTTGGAGCAAATGATAGTTAGTTACAAGAGCATAACTTTATCAAAGGTTTCAAATATAAAATTGAAAAAAATGAAACAAAGAAAACAGAATACAAGCACGAGTAAGAGTTAACATCTATTTATTGGCTTCCGCCTCTCACACTCTCACTCTTATTTGAGATGGGCTCATTATATACCAAAGCATTTATTTGTATATAGTATTGGTAGGTTGTCGTTGCTCATGAGTACAGTTCATCAATTTTGCACCAAGACATCTGCAACACAAACCCACTGACCGACGAAGAGTTTATCCCATTGAAGATTAGGGTTGATCCCTAAGAACACGTCTGTTGGGACCTTGAAATTCTGCATAATGTCAAAGCATGTTTCTCCACTTGCTACTCCTGTGATACTCTCGCATTCCAGCGTTGGGACGGTGATGGTCTCCAGTGCTTCCCCTAACCCCACTGTTCATTCATAATTCAGTATTTCATACAACATATCAACATCCTAGTATATCATGCGTTCGATACGTCTACATTAAATTTAAAGTCTTACTTTTTATGTGTCAGTAATTCTAAATATGTAGGCCCATACCAGGTATCCTCCATAATGGTTAAATGCGACATAGCCCTGACAGTGATTTTATTTGCTGGATTCTGGTTGTTTAACAGTGTCTTCCTAGCAAGACAAAGCCAGGGATTTACGAGTATGCTTTGTTACAGCACATGACGATAACAAGCTAAAGCTAATGCTAATTACATTGTCATTGAGGAAGCTAGACTGGTCCAGTGATTAAGGCATTGGGTCCATATCTCATGTAGCCATTTGAACTGGATAGGGGTAACCAAATGATGGTGTACATACAGTAATAAAATAGAACTTATCATGGCCAAGGAATTTAGCATCAGCAATGGACAAACTGATGATAAGGATACCCAACATCAAGACCAAGTTCTTAAATAACACCATGGACTAACAATATATACATCAGTGTAAATGTGGTATTGATGATAAAATACAATAAAAATTGGAACAATATGTAAGCCTGAAGCCGGCTCCGCTCATATGCAAAACTAATATGGTTTTTACTAAATATAAAACAAGTTGGGGCGATTTTACTAATCCAATTTTAACCTTTTCTATTTTTAGGCCGTCTAATTCGAATACTGGTTAAGAACGATTTGAAGGTGTACCGTCTCCACAAACAACATAAAAAATGTCCACTTACAAAAACATTAGACCCCACCTCCCAGGATTTGTAGGGGATGTTTTTTTGTGATCCGTTTTATGTTTGTTTACATAACACATTTTGGAGTTTTTGATTGGTTAAAAGGTCTCAGTTATAGAATGTTTATACGAACGCAAACTTTTCATGTCATTGGATCGTACTTATCTACTTAGTTTATACTCT
Organism: Papaver californicum; assembly: GCA_023531435.1. Taxonomy (NCBI): domain Eukaryota; kingdom Viridiplantae; phylum Streptophyta; class Magnoliopsida; order Ranunculales; family Papaveraceae; genus Papaver; species Papaver californicum. Next base: position 3,198,484 of record JAJJMC010004708.1, on the reverse strand, counting down.
CTTGTACTTCATGGTGCTCGGTACTCCATATAGGCTACGAGGGGGCAGTGGCGAAACCATGAACAAAGTTGGTCTAGGCTGGAACATAAACCGGGCTTAATACAAATAAGTTTTGAATAAAATGGGCTTATTTTGAACACTAGATCTCTGATGTGTGTGCGGCTGACACGTAAGTGGGCAAACTGCTGGGGATGGAAGGGGGTATAAAGCATTTTTGCGATGACATTCATCTGATAGTGGCGGCAAGGAGGAAAGAATTTTTCATCGAACTCCCACATATAGGCCGTTCTCTCTTAGTGAGGTTGTCTTGAGTTGTAGTTGTGGTCTGTTAGAATACTTCTGACTTGGTTTCCTCTATAAAAGAGCTCTCTGTAGACATATTAAAATGCTTCTGTCTCTAGGCCTTGTCATGTTTGCTCTAATCATGGTACATCTCAGACGTGTGGTTTTTGATCTACATACTTTCCTTTTTCTTTTTAATAGAAAAAAAGGAAGAAAAAGCTTACTCCGTATACAAATTATGGTGAGCCTGACCGGTTGTTAGAAAACTTACAGTCTGGTCAGTCATTACAATATTGTACAAAATATTAGGAGGAATATATTTCCAAAACATAAGAGAAAGAAGGTTTTTTTCCTGACACAAAGTAGCTAAATTAATCACATCTGTAGTGGTAGTTTGTGGGATAACATCCAGACTTAGGAGAACAAAAGAAACATCAGTGGTGGCATCATCATTGTTGTTTTGATAAGAGGCATGATAGCACATGTGAAAACGATTCTGGACAACATCTTGGTATAAGGATTTGAAGTTGTTCAGGGTTGCTATGTTGTCAGCTTCAATTATCACACTTGTCTGCTTCAACTCCTTACCCCATTCAAATGCTAGATTTGCTCCTGTCCAGTATTCATCTGATCCATGGTATCCGGGATATCCTCTAGCCCCAATGTAGCTTCCTACAAAATCAACAACAATGAGACCTGTATGAGTGGTAGATAGAATTTTATGTTTTAGAGTACAAACTTTAATTGTGATGACAAAAGCCCTTTTTTCCTTGGCAATAAATTGTATGTTTTGATTTATGTCAGACTTCCTATAATGAAAATTGTTCAGGATATGATCCTGAAGGTGGTGAACTCTGTTGTAATCACATATGTGTTTTTGTATATGAATAACCGTTTGTTGAGTATCCATCTGGGTGTGACTAAACGTGTAGTCACATCTAGCTTTCCAGATGTACCAACAACCAGTAGCATAAATAACAGTGTGATGAGAGGATATATTAGTTGGCTAAAACCAGATATTCATGCAATCTCAAAGTTTTTTAAATTATGAAAAGCTTTATGATCTTCTCCCAGAAGCCTTTGCCATACTTTGGAAGCAAAGGGGCAAAAGATGAGAAAGAGAGATAAAGTTTCCTCCCCACTGGTGCAAATTTTACAAATATGATCAATGTAGTAAAGAATACTGGAAGTCTTAGCATTAGTTGGAAGAATTCCATGAGCACATTTCCAAATAAACATCTAGATAGCCGGAGAAACTTTCAGATTCCATATTCCCCCTAGTTAGCAACCAAGGTATCACTGTTGTATTTCTGATTCATTTTTGCCATGTATAAAGAATTAATAAAAAAAGTTCTCATTATCTTCCAGTCTCCAGATAATACGATCATCTTCCTCCCAATTGATTTTTGTACTTATGATAGTTGTAGCTTCTTTCAGAGGAAACCAATCATTGATTCTATCCAAATTCCAATCACCGGTATCCTTTATAAGATATTTAACATACATTAGATCATCATGGAAGGCATCTGGTTTTTGAATTTGAATATTTATGTTAGAAATCCATTTATCATGCCAAATGCTGATGTAGTTACCTTTTCTAACCTGCCAGATACCATAGTGTTGAATATTATCAATACCACGAAGAACATCTTTCTAGAGCCAGGAATCACCATCCTTAAGAATAGTATCCATGTTCAGGAAATTCTTGTTTTGAATGTATTTCTTAGACATTATTTGATATAAAAGAGAGTCTTTGTCTTGAGTAAGTCTCCTGCCAATCTTGGATATCATGGCACTGTTGAATAGTTACATATTCAAGAAGCCAAAACCACCTAGCTCCTTAGGCTTTCCAACCGAGTCCCAAGCTTTTGGGTAATAACCTTTTGGGTTTTCCAAATATTTCCCCTAAAAGAAGTCCCTCTGAATCTTGTTCAGTTCCTCACAAGTGTATTTTGGAATCCCGAAGCAGTTCATTTGGTAGCTACTCGAAGTAGAAGTAACTATTTTGATTAAAGTAGCTCTTCCTGCAGCATATAAGAACCTATTTTTCCAGCTGGATAACTTCAGTTTTAGTCTGTCCATACTAGGTTTGAAAGAGTTAATTTTGCTCATGCAGGTAAACAGAGGGGAGCCAAGATATTTATCATTAATATCAATCATTTGGACTCACATATGAGTGCTGATTTGGAGGCTCAGATCCTCATCAGTATCCTTACTAAAGAAAATCCCAGACTTATTGAAGTTAATGAGTTGCCCAGAAGTATTGTTGAATATCTTAAAAATATCAACCAGATTAGAAAAATCTGACATATTAGCATTACAAAAGACTAAGCAATCATCATCAAATAACATGTGAGTTATAGAAGGGTCTGTCTTGTAAATTCTAACTCCAGAAATAAACCCAATGTATTCAGCATGAGCAAGAGTTCTAGAAAGAGCTTCAATGCATAACAGAAAAAGATATGGGGAGAGAGGATCACCTTACCTTAGTCCCCTAGTAGGACAGAAAAATTCACCTGGCACACCATTAACAAGGACAGCAATGCTGGTGGAAGAAATACATTCTTGAATCAGCTTGCACCACTTAGTGCTGAAACCCATTTTATGCATTATAGCTATTAGAAATCCCCAATCCACCATATCAAAAGCTTTTTCCATATCAACTTTGATTCCTATGACACTTTTGTTGCCTATAGTACCTCTCCTTGAGTTCATAAAATGTATGATTTCATGAGCAATATCAATATTGTCAGATATTTGTCTTCCAGGGATGAAAGAAGATTGATAAGGGGATATTATTTTGCTGAGTAAAGGTTACATTCTCTGAGCAATGAGTTTGGATATAATTTAGTAGGTAGCATTGCAAATGCTTATAGGTCTAAAGTGGGAGGGAGAGGTAGGGTTATAAATTTTGGGTATGGATAGATGAAAGTGAAGTTTATTTCCTTTAGAATATGACCATATGAGAAAACAATTTGAACCATGGTGGTAATACCCTTGCCCACAAAGTCCCAGTTGGTTTGGAAGAAGCCTGGTGGGAACCCATTTGGACCAGGAGCTTTGTCACCCTCCATACTAAAAAGAATTCATTTGATCTAAGAGATGTCAGGGATGGCAGTGAGATTTATATTGTCCTGGATATTGATGACATCTGGGATAAGGTTTATGATCTCAAAGTCCAAAGAGATGTGTTATGAGGTAGCCATATTCTTGAAATGGTTTCAGAATCAGGTGTTTAAGTGTTGTCCTTGTCTTGGATGGAGTCAATTGTGTTTCTTCTAATTATGTTCTTAGCAGTGCTATGGAAATACTTGGTATTTCTATCCACAGCATTGATGTACTGATCTCTACTCTTAGGCTTCCAGAACTTTTCTTCAATGTTTTCCCAATATCTTACTTTGTTTCTGGCTTCCCTGATGCACTGACCTCTGTTGTGGATGAAGTAATTGGTGGAGTACGAATCAAGATCTTTCATAGCCTCCTCAACATTGACTTTTATGTTGCCTGGATATGATAAAAGATGAAGAGCCTTGCAAATCTTGGTTCCAGCATTCAACTATAATTTTCTTGCAGTCCTCCTGGTCAAGCCAAGGACCAAACAATTAAAAGGAATATCACCATTTTTCCAGTTAGGATTAGATTAAGAAGGATATGGTTATGGTCAGAACCAATGACAAGAAGATTTGAGATAGTAGTATTGGGATAAAACTGGATCCAAGATTTAGAAGCTAACCTTCTATCCAAACTTTTTTCAGTGAGAGCATTGTCAATTCTTCTATTAATCCAAGTGAAAGGACAGTGATCGTTTCAGAAAAGTGGTAAATATATGTTCGTTCGCTGAGACTTGTGAAGATTCGTTTTAGAATTTTAAAAACTAATTAAAAAGAGAAAGTATTAAAAGTTTGTAACAAAATTGGGAGAAACTAGAACTCAGGATTCTACCAAAATCACTTCTGATTGATTTCTACAATAATTCTTTAACAATTATAACTCTTTTATTGACTTTGTTTCTTTGCCAAAAATAGATTTATAAAACATTAGTTGTAAATCACAAGCATGGCGCATCAAAAGATCTTAAGTCCCAGCATACACCATCAAACAAAATCACAACTAATTAAGAAAAATCATAAATCAGTTAAAATCAATGCAAAAGTCATTAAGAATCAAAAATAGTTACCATGCATTCATGAAATATGGATTCCTCCATTGTCCCAGTGGTTGGGTTTAGCTCATCATTCTCAAAACACTCTCAAAAGATTGGTACATGGTTCAAAAGTGCTTGAGAAGAAGAAAAGAAGCTAAAAATAATAAAACAGGAAATCTGCAACGATTATAGGTGTTACAGATTAACTGTTACAGTTCAAGTTCAGGATAAACGTTGCAGACTGAAGGTAAACTTTGCAAAGTGGATGAAGGAACCGTGACAAGGTGGTTGAAGAAACAGTTGCCTAATCTTCTGTTCTTCATGTTTTTCGTGTTCTTCAGCAGCAACAACAGAGAATTTTCCTGAATTGATTTTCTTTGCTCTGTTTAGCTTCCTGAGCTCGATCCAGCCTTCCTAACCTCTTTTTTGACTTGATACAACCTTTTTCCACACCATAGGAGCAAGGAATCTCTAAGAGAATTCCTTCCTCCAATTTCCCGTCCGAAACTCTCTTGACTCCCTGATAGCTTTTTCTTCATTATGTTAGCCTTATATAAGTTTAGTAAACCCTAATAGGCTTTCCTCAACTGATAAGGATCCAAAAATCTCTCCAAAACAGCCTCAAACTCGTGTTAATCCAAAATCAGGGAAAACTCCTTTTTCCGGTACAACTCGAGTTTTCCAACCATTTGTCTCGGCAAGAAAGGCTCTGATTGACGTGTCTTGGTCCCTAGTTGTTTCTGTTTCAATTTGACAAGCTTTGAACCTCCTTAAATCCCAAAAAATCGAGTTTGAAAAACTCAATATTCACACGTCAAATATATCTTCTTCCGCCAGTTCCGGATCTGAAAATGAAAGAGGTGCCCCTATCCTATGGCTGGGTGCCTTTAGTAATTCACCTTGGGTGCCTTTAACACTTTTTCGATTCAATTTTTCCATAAATGTTTATTTTCCAAAATACCTACAAACACATAAAATACCATAATGGGTATAAATTGAGCACTAACAAAATATGAAATTGAGAATAATTTTTAACACAAAAATGTGTCTATCAGACAACCAGTGAATCCAGGATAAGGTTTAATTCACTGATTTTATCTTGAAAACACTCTGTCTCCTTTTTATCTATAGGATGAAAGTGAAACTTTTCAGCTTCATTGAGAATAAAGTTGAAATCACCAATAACAAGCCATGACAGGTTGTTAGCATTGGCAGTGGTTTCAACGTTATTCCAAGAATCAAGTTTCTTGTTAAGCTCATATGGGTTGCATAGTAACCAGTAATAAGCCAATCTGGGCTATGAGCAGTAGTTACAATAGCATTATCTGATTATGGGAGAAGTCAATTACATCCAGAGATATATTGTCTTTCTAAATCATAGCAAGACCACCAGCAGTGCCAATAGCCCTTGTTGGCTCCACAAACCAGAAATTGCTTATACTCATATCATTCAGGATTTTACTGATGCCAACTTTTTTCTGCTTTGTCTCAGACAAAATATGATGTCAAGTTAAATTTGTTGAAAATTTCTAACAGATGTTTCTTAGTGTCCTTTTGACCCAAACCCTGGAAATTCCTGGCTAAGGTGGAAAAAAATATCCAGAATTAAGAGACAATAGGATAGCTGAAAGTTGTTTTCCTAGATTGATCCTCATTTTGGAAAAGGTATTTAAAGAATTACATCATATAATTTAGAATCATGAGTAAAAAAAAAAGGAAGATGGGTTATACCTGAGAGTGAGTTCCAGAACCCTCCAAAGTAATGTTATTATCCAGCAGGCCACTACTCTCTTGGGTATGTGCAACAAAAGCATCATCAGAAGAGTTGGTGAGGTTCATAGTGGAACTGAGATCCTTTGTTTTCTTTATGCTAGCTAGTTCTTCAAGATGGTTGTAGATTTTCCTCTTAGTGTACAGGGGGTGGGTTTCTCTTGAGCATGATTAAGGGATTTTTTGAGGTTGTAGGATTGTTTTTTCCTCATGGACCATTTTTCCATTTTGGTTTTCTTGGTCTCGTCATCCATTCTCTTATTGATTTCAGTTAGGGATGGATGAGGGTTAAAATTGATAGAACTAAAAGGTTTTGAATGAGGAAAGATAGTAGATCCATCAATATCAGGCAGAGTTGACATTTCAGGTTTCTTGAAGTTTTTGGCATCAACCTTAGGATTAACTTTTCTCTTGTTTAGTATTTCCATCTTCTTACCATTTGCATCATTCTTCTTCCTTATAATACAAGCAACAATGGAAAATACAAAAAAAAAAACGTCTTCCAGAAAGTCTTTTAAGCCATATCATGATAACACACAATACACAAACCAAAGTAAACTATACAAAAAGTTTTCAAATAAAAGTTTTCAACTTTAGGGCGAGATTTTGAACACACTACTAATCCTACTATCTGACTATAAGTTTCATGTTTTTCTGTCAACTTCAAATGAGGATTTTAAATTAGTACGAGACTAAATAAAAAAATAATAGAACATAAATCTATTACAAACTAACAGAATGAGTGATTTGACTAGAAAAGCATAAAACTTTTGCGAAATCAAGAACTAGTTACTGAATCTGAACTACTAATAACAAGAAAAAACCCATCTACCAATTTTAATCCAAAATACTCTCTCTGTTCAAGAATAGATGACCTATTCATTTTTAAATTTTGTCCACTAATAGGTGACTTATATCATTAAACAAGAGGATATTTCTAAAACTACCCTTTTAATTGATTATTTTTAGTATAAGAAATATGTATAATTTGATACCATGTTTATATTCATTACGTAGGTGTTTTAAAATACTTTTGAATGATATAAGGTTTACGAATATCCGTGGTATATTTTGAGAGATAAATCATTTCTAAATTTTACTAATTATTATCCATAAGGGTATAATTGTAAAAAATACTTAAAAATACTCCTCTGTCCTTGTTGCCTTAAGAATTGTGCAAATTTGAACTAGGTCACATATTCTTGGACGAGGGGAGTATTAAAAAACATAATAGCATTTGTATGAAAATAAATACACAATCTACAATTCAGTAGCAAGAACTTTAGAGTAGAAGCATCAAAATAAAGATTTTTTAAGGACAAAAAATACATGTCAAACAATCTTGATTGGAATTTGGTATTTTTGTACTGAAACAAAACATGAACCCGGGATTGAGAAATGTGAAAATTAGATAAAAATAGGGGATTTTGCCCAAAAATAAAGATAAACATAAATTAAAATGTAAGAGCAACAAAAAAAATCAGAATTAAAGTGATGGATAATGTATACCTGGGGATAAACCCACCTACACCAGTCTTCTACATAATAAAAAAAAAATCAAAAATCAATTAAAACCCTAACATCCGAAAAATTGAAGGAAAAAAAATAACAAAATTGAAGAACCAACAGTTCACCTGATGAGGATAAACCCAACTGCACCGGTCTTCTACGTAAAAAAAAATAATCAAAAATCAATTAAACCCATAACATCCAAAAAATTGAAGAAGAAAAACAAGAAAATTGAAGAACCAACACTTACCTGATGAAGATTGAAAACAAAAATAGGGTTTTCCAAAAAACAGTTGTGAAGATATAAAGAGAATTAAGGTTTTGAAAGAAAAAAAGGATTTTACATATGAAGAGAAAGATGGTTTTGAATAAAAGCTTACTGGTTTTCTCTAGAAGGAAAAGGGATTTTTTACACTGTTTTTTGTAAATCTAGTTTTTTCTCTGGAGAAAACATGAAATTGAGTCTGAAACTAGGAGAAGAGAAAGAGAGATGGATAGATTTTTCTTTTTAAGCAAAAAATAAGATATTTCATTAAAAACGAGGACACTTAATCTTCATCGTTCATATTTATCAAGGGTTACATCTAACCCTTTCTTTTGGAGGGAAAAATCCCGTCTAGAAAAGGGATTATAAAAATAATTTACATCGTCAGTCTTAAAGAAAATCCAGGTGGAAGATATTTTATTTCCTAAACTACCCCTTCTATTATGACTGTCTCTGGCGCTCGATTTACTTTTCCGTGTTTTTCTTATAAATAAGACTTCCTTTGGAAGCCCAATATATAAAGAAATCATTGGGAAGTCTTATTTATAAAGCCCAAGCAGACTTGAAAAGTCCATTTTCCACTAGTGTTACAGACATAATTCCAGACTGAGTATCATTAGAGGAACCAGTAACAAATATCATAGGGAGGAATTTTTAGAGTGTGCACCCAGTTGTTCTTCGATTTTCCTTTCCAACTCAAGTTTTTGAGCATGCTTCAATTTAGCTTCAAACTCAATTTCAGCATCTCAATCAGTGTAATCCCTTATAATGAGAGTTACCTTTTGAGAATGGGTTTGATTCAGAGGTAACATGGGTTGGTTTATTTTCTTAGGTGGTTCAGGTTTAGCATTATCAAGAATCCTACAAACCTTACAGAATTTGATGTCTGGTAAAGCATAAGCTAACTCAAGCCAATGGGTAATAGTAGGAGATTCATAGGTTTCAATACCAAACTTCATGGCTTTAATGACATCCATGGTTAATTTAAGGTTTGTTTTCCTCCATGTCTTTACCATAAGGTTTCTTGTTTTCCTGAAAAACTCCAGCTAGTCTAAGAATGTTTCTGATATCTGGTATAATGTGTCTTGGAATCCTCTTGATTAGCATCCAAATCATAACTTTATATAATCCAACTTCATCAATGAACTCAGGACCAGCTGGTGGCATTTCAAGAAGAACAATGAGTATTCCAAATATCCCCCTAGTACCTCCATGTCTAAGAGTTGTATAATCTCCTTCATCAGTGAGTCGAATGTGATAATAGTTCCTTCTTCTGTTATATAGATCGAATTCAACTCTTCTATTTATAACCCAGTTTTCATTTATGAATCTGCTGATACGGTTGGTTTCAAAGGAGCTTATATTGCAAAGTCTCCCAATAAAACACCACTTCCAGCCCATTTCTTTCTTTTTTTGAATAACATCATGTTTAAGAAAGACCTTTGGACACAAGTCATCAAGAAATTACAGAGAACTATTTAATTGGTTAACAAGGTTTTCAATCGAAAAGGTTTCTTTAGAAGGTTTGGAGTTTGAAGAGAAAGCCATTGTGAAGATGATCCAAGAGAGAAAAGTATAATGGAGTTTGAGGTTGAAGTATCTTTCTTTGCCAGCTTTAATTTAAAATAAGGCAGCATGTTTGGAAAAAACAGACTAGTGGTACGACTATAAAAAGGTTTTAGTTTTTGGTTAAGGTATAAACCAATGGTGTTACTCCAGCACCAAGGGATGGCGAGGTCACGGGTCTGATTGAGGTAAGTTGGGTTTGAATTTGACTTGTCTTTGCTGAGATTGCATATACCCATATTGTAGAGGCCTAAGATGCTAGAGATAGATCAAACTTTGTGATCAAACCTACAGTTCCTACTATATGAATCACACGATAGAAAGAGTTATCTTTAAATGAAGTTTTCGATAAAACGACCCAAAACAAGATGCGAGAAATCTCCACCCTTTCCATCTTAGCAGGATTTATAGATGGGCCTTTAGTGGACCCACATAAACCATTCCTGATGAGCACATGAGAGGTACATGGAGAGTTATATGTTGTAATCTCTATCTCATCCCCAAAAAGGAAATTTCATTCCACCCCGACCTTAACATAACCATATTGAGCAATTGGGCCATTTGTCACTTGTAGTCTTCCATTTGCACCAATTAAACTTAAAATATTAAGGATCATTATGAAGCAAAAGATATTGTGCATCAATTGAAGAAAAGGAGGATTAAATGGAGCGACGAAAGTGAGAAGAGAATACAAAAAGTAGTTAATAAGGTAGATAAAGCATTGGGGGCCGAACGGGTTAATGTTCTCTAATATCCAAAGAGTGGCAGTTAGACGTCTCTTCATTTCTTTGATTATAAAGCATTGTTGAGAACTCCATCCCTTTTTATATTCCTTTCTACAAAAACTTTCGAGAAACAAAAAGTTCCTTCTCCATAAAAGATGGATATCAATCCTTTTGCACCCAGATCAAACTACCATCAATGCTACCATCAATACTACCATCAATATTATGAACATAACATATGAAGATGACGGTGTGGTACATGCTACCCCAGGCATAATGGAAGAATGGAGCATTGATTGGCATCCTGCTGATCTGAATCTGGAGTCCTTGCCCTATGGAATAGCTTATCCAAATGGTTGCGAAGATGTTGAGTATGAGCGAGACTTTGAGTGACATTGGGAGACCCTCAGGTGCAATAGGCTGGTAAAGTTAAAGGAGATTGATGGAGAGATTCCACCTGGTTTTGGTCCTAATAAACAAATGCAGAGAAGGATGAGGTTCGAGTTCTCCCTGGAGTTTGTCAAGGTATTAAAAAAAAATGAAAAAAATTGAGGTTTCTTTGCTTTACATTTTGATTAAATTTTGAAATTTCATATAAAAAATGATGTTGATGATGTAGGACAAACTGGTTCTGGTTCTGGTTCTCGTTCGCATTTTGCTAATAGCACCTATGAAGTAGGTAGTGGTAGTGGAAGTGGTGGTAGAACATATGGTGGTGGTAGCAGTTGTGGCGGGGATGGTGTTGATGGTATTAATGGTTTTAATGCTTACCTGGGCTTGGGTGGTGTTGATTTTCCTCGAGAGCCAATGTCTGCAGATGCTCCTTATAATGATGATAGATGGGTTATTCTTGCCATTCAATCCCATATTGGGAGATTATGTGGTAACTGAAGGGATAGCAGTGGCGGGTGATCGAGCAGTGGTTATAGGAGGTGTGAAAATTCGGTTTAATTCTATAAACATACCCACACACATCATCCATGTTCTTCGATTTCATGTTGTGCCAATCAGAACCAGAGCAAGACATGAGGCAGGAAGCTTAGTATTTCCTGTCATGGATGCAACTAGCCCAAATGGAGGACAAGTTACAGCTGAAATTGTAAGAGAGGCCTATCAGCGCACCAATCAACAGGCTACTGTACCAGTACCTGCACCTGCTTCTCAACTTGCTCCATCAAGATATGCACCAGAGGTTGCTCCAACTCAACATGTCCCAGAGATGACCCATCCCCCTCATGTCAGGCAGGTGATTATCCAGCGTGTTCAACCAATCAGCGAAAGGACTAGGTACATGCGTCCCCAACAGCAACAACCCCAAAATCATCCAGGCCATCCATGAAGCAAACATTATATCTTTCCCCAGGTTAATATGTGCATAGAATATACACTCTTCACTTTCTTTGTAGTAATTTTGAGTACGTTTTGGTTTTTTTAAATTGAAAAACATTGGGAACTTATGTGTGCACCAAGGTGTGCAAACTTTTCTTTTGGGAATTTTATTTTCATTTTTCTTTGAATGATGCAACTGTACTTTTGAGGATGGAACAAACTGCAGAATATGATGGTTTGATATATTTGGAACTGTATTAGTAATCTTGATTTGCATAATGGTAGATATTTTAGAATGTATGATGATTTGATGAATGGTTTGAGTGTAGTTGAACTGAAGGTTTATACTTGATTGTATGATAGGTATGAGGGTAATTAGGTTATTATTAGTTGTGAGTTTATGTTAGAATTCCTATCATCCTTACTTTTTGGTTTGAGTTTGGATAAAAGGATAAGCTTACAGATGAGATTATGGTAGAAATAATCGATAGGTTTTTGACAATGCGAATTATGATTCGTGAGGGTTTTGAGATGAGGGTTAGAAGCTGGTGGTTTGGGATATTGGGTATCTTTGGGTTTCAAGGTTAGGTGATGAGAAAATGAATGCTTAACAGAATTTGTATCAAAATGATAAGGATTAGGATTGGTTTTGATTCTTGTAGAGTTCCAATTGAGATTGAGTTGAAGTTTTAGGTCGTGATTTTGATGATTCATAAAGTGCTTGTGAGTGTGAGTGTGAGTGTGAGTGTGATTCAAGTATTGATAGTGAATAGTAATGTAATTACCCATTTGAGATGTGTTATTCGTGATGTGGTATTGACTAGTGATAATTTGTGAGCCTTTGAACGATTGGGATTTCTTCATGACTGAGCTAAAACATGGATTTCGGGAGCTGAAATAAGGATTCCGACAAGAAGAGACCATAATAAGGCCAAAAAAACTAGTCGTTGAGGGGGGAAAAGACAGGAAAAACGGCTAGAAATCAGGCATGAGACACTTCAGGCGAGAGAGAGTTAGAATCCTCCCTTTTCATTGATATGATCTACATATTTTCCATTTCCTATCAAAATGTAACAAATATTTACATTGATTTTTATATTTTAAGAATATTTAGTTCTTTCCATCCAACACTAGTAACCCATTCATAGAGTTGACTGTTGTTTATGATGATTGAGCTTATTCATAATGTAAATACATCTTTTTGAAAATCTTTTATCCCTATTCAAATTTGTTTGAGATTTTTTATAAGCTAAAAGCTTTCACATGGCAGTAACTAGTTTTTTTTCTTTGTTATAAATTAGGTTTAGCCTCCATGGCTCTTTGCAGTACGGTAAAAGACTAAACTTTAGTATAGTTAGTTTATTATACACAGGTAGAATTAGGTTGAGGGCACATGCAAGTTCTTAACGTCCGCACTGTTTGATATAGGGACACATTCAGTCCTTTCTAGGTATTTTATAAATGTTGCACAATGAAAAAAGGTCATCTTTTCTTGCAGATGAACCAGAGTTGAATCCATGGCTTTTTTATCTATCACTGGTTGGTTTATTTTTCTTTCTATTTGTAAGCCTAGCTAGTTGGGATTTATTTCTTCCCGGGTGATGCAACTGTCATCTGCTGCTAGTAGTTGGTTATTTTACGTCAGTGACTGTCCTAGGTTGTGTATTTTGTGCAATATGTTCTTTGGAATCTTGTGCTTGCTTAGCATATCTAGGTACTATTAGCTGTGATAAATATTGAGAGAGATTTTATTAATGGATAACTAGAAAGGTTACAAGATACTGACTTATATTGCAATGAGAATCTGATAAATGCATAATTTACATGATTTTAGTTTTAAATCCTTACTAATAATTGTTATAATTCTTACATATTATTTGTTATTACTCTTATTTTCTTTAATTTGTTTCTATTTGGTAAATCATACCAATAATATTTAAAATGGGTACAAAAGAGCTAAGATGTGAAGTATTCCAAGTATCCAAGTGTCTAGAGCCAAGAGAAATGGAAGAAATGCGACGAAAAGGAGAAAGGAACGTTGAAAAACCTAAGAATGACTACCAAGTAAATAATCGAACATCCAAATATAGTATTTCTTCTCACCATCTTGTACATAATTGCAATGCGAAGCCATAGCAAAAATAATGAGGTCATTCCGAGTTCATATGAAGAAGTTATGAGCAAAACAGTGAAATCAACTTGAATTTGGTTTTTGTTGGGCCTGTTTTGGGCCTGCACGGGAAGAGAAAGAAGTGATGTGTTTTGGGTTTTCCTTGGACTTGAGAATAAGGGTTTTTGTTATATTTTGAGAAGGTTAATTGGATAGGGATTAAGAGGAGGTATTAGTATTTGAGGTAAAAATATTTGACGGTTATCAGGTTTCCTAGTTGAATAGACATCAATAAGAGGTTACAAAAGCCTATATAAAGGGGAGCCTAGATACAACTTTCACATATAATTTTCTATACAACACAAGGAGGCAATAGGAGAGGCTAGCTCAAAAGGTTAGGGTTTTCCCCTTACAAGGAAAAACCGTTGTGATTTATCGTTTTCTCTTCTTCTTATTTCTTTGTATCATGCGTAGTTAATCTTCTTATTTGATTAGGGATGACTTCAAAATCCTGAACAATGAAATCCTGATTATTTTTACAAGTTTATTTTAAGTTTTATTTTTAATTATCAATTAATTAACTCTATTGCTTTTATTGTTTAAGAATTATAATTGGGTTATTTAATTGGCCATTTAATCAAACTAATAATAATTTTTCTACTAGTATTGGCTTATGTGATACTTTAATTGTCACTTAATTCTTTGCGCAAGTAGCACATCGAAAAATATGATAAAGGGATTATGTTATGTGATTGTGTATAGAGATGACATTATTAAGCAGACTGAGCCTATGTGTCTGATGCTAGGATCAACCTAATTCACAACGCGTTAAGCGTCTGATTAATTTACACCTTGAGAGCCTATTCTTGGTGGGTTAGTTGGATATAATTCGGTAATCGAGCACTTTAATATCCAATAACAACAAGAATTCCGGGGATATCAGAGTTTATTGTTATTCTATGGTTGGTGAAAATATAAATTTAACAAGAAATAAACGAGTATTTTGATTTTCTTTTCAGTGACAGCGAAGAATTCTTTAATCATCTTTCTTCTTATTTTTCTAAATCAATGTTTAATATTTCTTTATTTTTTTATTTCGCTTTACAACGTAGAAATCCACATATTTATACTTTTAAAAACTAAAAATTCCCTGCTCTTCGTGGGAACAAACTTATTACCACTATATTACAAGTTTGTGTGGAACATAGATAATTAATTTTTTATGTAAACGACGCGCATCAGAATCAAAACTAAAAGAGGGAAAGACAAACCTAAGTCCTTCATTGGATAAGACTGCTGCAAGTATTCAATGATAGTAGTTTCCAAAGTTGTTGTGGATCAACATAGAATTATGCCATCCACATAAAGCAGTAACACTGCCATTTCAACTGAATTCTCAAACACAAACATTGAATGGTCAAAAGAGGACCTGAAAGATCAATAATTTGTCTGAGAAGTAGTAAACCTCTCAAAAAAGGCCCTTGGAGCCTGTTTGAGGCCACAAAGAATTTTCTTGAGATTACATACATAATCAGGCTTATCTATATCAATGAAACCTTGAGGTTGTTACATATACACATCCTCATAGATAAATCTATGAAAGAATGCATTTGACACGTCAAGTTGCTTCACACACCATCCTCTTGACAAAGCAATTGTTAAAACCAATCAAACAGTAGTGGTTTTGACCATAGGGCTAAAAGTTTCAAAATAATCTACACCATCTAACTGGTCATACCCCTTAGCCACTAACCTGACTTTGTAACTCTCTACTGAGCCATCTGGATGTTACTTGACCTTGTAGACCGATTTACTGCTAAGAACATTATAACTAGGATCAGGGGGAACAATCTACCAAGTACCATTATCCATTAATGATGTATATTCAACCTGCATAACACTTTTCCAAACTGGAATCTTACAAGCACTCTTATAAGACTTAGGTTCTATAACTAAATTTACTTGAGTTATAAATGCAGAAGGAACTGAAAATCTAGTATAAAGAGATACAAAACCTGGTGGCAGAGGTTTTGGCATTGAAATTCCAATTTTTGATCTTGTAACAATAGAAGAACTTGCAGGAGTTGGTGGAACATAAACTGGTGGTTCTTATTCTACAACATCTGCAATTGGTGGAGTATGTGCAAAAAATAGTAGTTGTAATAGCATTAGAACTAAAAATAGGAATTAACATTTGATCAGAAAGACTTGCATCCACAAAATTAATAATAGTACCAACAAAAGATAACATGAACATAAATATACACTTTATTTGTCTCTAAGTTTAAACATTTATAACCTTTATGAATGGGACTATAGCCTAGAAAAACACATTTGTAAGACATATGACTCAATTTTTTGCACTGTTGTTTGTGGGGGAAAACAAATTAAAGGCTATTTTGGGAAAAACAGGGTGAGCAAGTGATAATTCGTCAATCCTTAAAACAATTGCGATGTTGAAGCACTTTGTTTAGATTCGAGAGACCAATCTGTACAATCCTGGCCTAAACCAAGCAATGACTGTTCTATTCTTGCTTCAGTCACAAAATAAGAAAGAGAAGGGTTGGTATTAGGGAGGGAAGCGAGAGAAGAATGAGGTTAGATTATCAGACTTTGTAGGATGTGATTGGTGTTAATAGCTATGAAAAATTGAGTGGTCGAGTTCTTCTATGTTTGATTGTGAAACTCAGACTTATTCTTGTGGTGAAACTTGCTTAATTGTTCCGTCCTCATGTTCAGTAGATTGAACATCTATTTATATCATAACTATTGTAACCACTCGACCTCTTTTCTGGAAGAAACTGTTGATGGTTGGGTAGTGGTGAAATGGTGAAAGTGGAGAAGGTTGAGAAGGTGTTGACGACTACTCTCCATTTCGATTGTTGTTGAATAATTGGTTATTCAACTCACCACTCCTATATTCAACTTCTATTGATCTTTCCAGAGCTTCTCTTTAGTAGATGTGTACTGCTACACCACATGTCGTAGACCGCCAAACCAAAACCCTAATTATTATCCCATTATTTATGACATTTGATGTATCGTATAATATTGTAGTATTAGGCACTATTGATGTTAAGTCGATTAAGACATGCTCAATGGGTCTCTTAACAAAGACACTTCTTACATGACTAGCTGATGAGTATAGCTGACTAAAATAAAATAAATGTATCCTGCTTGAATAACTGATGAGTCTAACAGGCTAGAATAAAATAAATATGTTCTTCTTGACTAGATGATGAGTCTAGCAGACTAAAATAAATA
The DNA here is from genome assembly GCA_023531435.1 of Papaver californicum. Taxonomy (NCBI): domain Eukaryota; kingdom Viridiplantae; phylum Streptophyta; class Magnoliopsida; order Ranunculales; family Papaveraceae; genus Papaver; species Papaver californicum. The sequence goes on along the minus strand of JAJJMC010004708.1, from coordinate 3,181,520 downwards.
TGTTTTGCTTGACTAGCTGAGGAGTCTAGAAGACTAAGATAAATATATTTGTGTGTGAGGAGCAGTATGCCCATCTTAGTCAATTTTGTATTGACATGTTTATTTTGTAGAAGCAAGAGTATGCTGCTGAGCATGAAAAATTATATGTGAGACCTCATACAAAAATATTCGTGAGAAGCCTAGTATAGTTTAGGATTTTTGAGATTTGCCGAAACCCTAAAATATTAAGCCAGAATATTCACGTGAATATAATAGGAGGGGACTAAGCTTTCTCACATAATAGAAGAGGAGGAGGCCAAACTTGGTCCTCATATGAATATAAGAAAAGGAGGCCAGCTTTGGTCCTCTCGTGAATATAAGAGGAGGATACCAAGCTTGTCCTCACGTTATAGAAGAGGATGAGACCAAGCTTGTCCTCACATGAATATGAGAGTCTTATCTTTTTATAAGAAGCAGGACACTCATATTTTACTCTTTGTACTCAACCTCACATGTTGAGGGTAAAAGAGTAAAATTGTCAATTTTGACAGGAAGCAAGTCGTGTGAACTTGATTTCTGGGTGAGACGCAAGAAGCAAAAGAGGTAGAGACTTCTCCCTCTTTTTAAAAATTAGGGTTTGAAAGAGTCTAGCCAGAAAGCTAGAAGCTCATGTGTTACTCTTGTGCTCAGCCTCACATATTGAAGGCAAAGGAGTAAAATTCAGAATTTTTAGAGAGAAGTATGATGTGCACGCTTACTTTTGGTTAGGCGTGCAAGCTTGACTTTGAGAAGCAAGACACACGAGCAAGAGGACAAGACGTATGCAAAAATTAGGGTTAGCTTTCCTAATTTTTGAAATTAGGGTTTGAAATTTTTTACACACTTTTGCAACGTTTATAAGTGTTGCAAAACTATTTTTCAAGACCTGATTAAGGTTGGAAATATCCTTGGAGACACAGACGAATATGTTTTGAAGCCTAAGCAGGACAAGGTAAGGGGGTATCTGCCCATTGTACTTGGATGGACAAGATATGGGGGTATCCTCCCCTTGGACTTGGATGGACAAGAGATTTCTTATGAAATTTCATCATAAAAAATTCCATATTTAGGGTTTTCGCTGTAAAATCTTCATATGGAGTCCGTTTTTGATGATCTACCCAAACTTTTTCATGCCCGGAACACCATATATCTCCTCATTCGGAGAGATTTTATTTTTGAGTTTGTTAAGGACCTAAAAAAGACGAAACATAAAAAAGTTGGGAAATTTGTAGGAATTTTTCAGCTGAGACTTAGTTGACTGATTTGATCATATCTCTTAGCTCGTTTGTCCATTGACGTAAAATTTTGACACTTTATAGAGGTCATCCATACAGGAGTTTGGTATATAAATAATCCATAAATTCATCACCAATTGCTCCCAGATCACGACTTTGTACAGAGCAGTACATAATTATCTCTAATGAGCTTAAAGTGAAAACGTGTTTTTAAGCCTCTGGGCTATTTGCTTGAGCATTGGATGTTAGATGAAGGATGTTTATGTCATTGGTTATCTCCTTAATCAAGGATTGACGTGGAAAGGCTAAATTTAGCCAGTCGAAGCTATGTTTTGTGTTTAGCATAATTCTTGATTTGGTGTCTAAGCACACATGTGGCACTTTTAATCAATTAGATTGATATTTTATGTAAAAATCGTAGAACATATAGGAATTTCATAGTAAGCACCAGTTCTATTCTAATGATTTTGTATAGTAATGCATGTTAACTCATTATATAGTTGGCCATACATACATAGAGAGGACAGAGACAAGTTCCTGAGAGATGACAAGGATAAGCACCTGTCTAAGGTTTAATATTTTCTCAGACTCGAGTTTTGAGAGATAATTTTACTATTTTATCCTTTTCAAAAACCCACCATCTACACCTGTAAGGTTTTAAATTTGGATAACAGCAGTAACCAATTTTTTTGAAGTATGAATAATCTGGCAAAGTGTTGATCAAAATCTCAAAAGGGGACGAAAGTGAAGTACCTACTCTTGGTAGTATGTTGATGGTATGAGAGCTGTTAGAAAGGAATCAAACTAGAAAGCCTTGGTAATGAACCATCAAAAGTCAGTGTATTGTCCATTTTAGTTATGTGTTTGTGCTTGCGCTCTACAAGACCATTTTGGTTATATAGATGAGGGAAAGAAACTCTTTATACATTCCACAAGTATCCAGAAACACCTTAAACTGACCCTTAACTAATTCCTAAGCATTGTATCACTAAAAGAACTTAATGGAAGAAAAACGTATATTTTTTACTTTTGCTAGAAGTGTTGAAAACAAGAAAAACTTTCATTTCTACACTTTATTAGGTAGATAAAATTGAATCTTGAAAATCATCAACGAATAGAAAATAATATCTAAAACCTAGTAAGGATGGAGTTGGAGCAGGACCCATATATCACAATGCACTAGATAGAGGAAAAGATGTGGTTCTTTTAGATTAGTAAAAGGGAATCCTATGATTCTTACCATATTTATAAGAAGAACATAAAAAAAAGTAAGAAAACCAACTTATAAGGAAGCAGAAGAAGCTATCTTGTCAAATATCAAAGAAGATGGACTTTCTAATCTTCTGTTCCAAATAGAATGATCAAAATTCTTTGAAGAAGCAGTTGATGTTGTGAAAACAAAAGAAGTCATGCGTAGCTTCATGGGATACAAGTTATTTTGAATCTTCCCTTATGCAAAAATCCTCCTACTTTTTACACATTTGATTTCATATCCCCATTCAAAAAACTTATCTTAGACCTTATTGTCTTTTGAACTTTGCAATATTAAAAATTATGCTTAATGCTAGGTACATACATGACATTATCTAGGTGAAACTGAGAAGTATTAGTACGCAGAGTGATACCTCCAGATTTAACTATTAGCAACAAAGTACTATCACCCGCTATAACTTTCTCAGATCCATTATAAGAAGTAGATTGTCAAAGAAGATAGGCATCCTTAATCATGTGAGAAGTTGCACCTGAATCAGGTAACCAAATGGAAGCAACACTCTGATTTGAACCAACTAGCACAAAATTTGCATGAATACAAGCAAATGCTTGTTTCAAAGTATTAGAAACACCAGAAGTACTTGAAGTGCTACTATTAACATTTTGTTTTGAAGGAACATATCGAAAATGACATATATTAGCAGTGTGCCCTAATTTATTTCAGATCTGACAAGTAATTTGAACAAAATCTGTAATGGAATTCTTGTTTGCATTGTCATGTGCTTTATAACCACTAGACTGAGATTTAAATGTAGAATCAAGAAAAGATTGTTTTGAATATAATGCAGAATTATGAGCATCAAGAATAAAAGTTTGTTCAAGATCTTATGCATTGAGCCATTGCTGATGGTGAAGTAACCTAGATTTAACATCGCTCAAGGTAAATTTTGTTTCCCTCTGTTGTGCAGAGATAAAAAAATTGTCGATCCTTTCCTAATCTAAGTAAAGCATACATGACCGCATCTGAATCATATTGCAGCTAAAGAATAATTAATACTCTTCAATTCATCAAATAAACAAACATTGGGGTATTACCTCGTTTGACTGAATGTAGCTGACTCCGGAGTAAAGATTTCTTGGTTGAAAACTTCTGAACAAATTTCAAGATACAACCAAATCTCACGATCAGTAGCTTTACCAATCAAATCTTGTAAAATTAAATCATCAAAGTTTTAGACAGGTATTGATGGCGATTCTCAAATATCGCAGAACAGAATACGATACGATGGGATAAAATGCAATAGAAAGAAAGACAGGGAACGGGTTACCTACTCCTAATGGTAAATGCGAGCCCTTTCATTTCATTCTGAATTCTTTCATTCAGAATGAATAAAATCTCCCCAAGTAGGATTCGAACCTACGACCAATCAGTTAATAGCCGACAGCTCTACCAATGAGCTACTGAGGAACAACGGGAAACTCGAGCTCATAGAGTTCCATTCCCATTCTCAACACATGACCAATATGAGCCCGAAGCTTCCTTCATAACTCCCGGAACTTCTTCGTAGTAGATCAATTCCATGCCTCATTTCATAGGAAACCTCAAAGTGTCTCTATTTCATTATACTCCATCAATTAGACATAACAAATCTGCTCACTTTACGCCAATGAAAAAAGAGTAGATTAAAAACAAAAATAATCATCCATTATAACAAATTCAGATGGAGAAGTAATATATCCATCAACATACTCATACAGATCTGTTGTAATCAAGATTGATTCAAATTAATTTTTCCAGATTTAATAATTTGAACCATCGTTTTTGAGTTTCACATAAATAAAATTAGCGTCGTTTTTTAAATTTTCTATTTCAATAGAATTTTGGTTATTTGATCGAACTGAATTTCTCCATAATTAAATTCTTAGGATTACGATTCTTCCAACCAAACAAGATATAACATTTAACTAATAATCAGGAAACAGGTACATTGAGAGATTACTTGATTATAATGAAATCATCTTACGAGCTACAATATGACTGCCAGAAAAATTAAATAAAAATGACGATACAACAAACATATAATGCGAGCACACACAGTTAAAACAAAATAACTGAAAAATTAAGAAACGGAAACACATCGGGATACATTATACGCAAGAATCTGGTCTCTCTTTATTTTACTAATACGACATTTTTCGTCATTTTACTTTTTTGATAAATATGGTTGCAGATATGATCGTTAAATGAGGAAACCAGCTTGTTACTTAGGTGAGGGTACCATCAATGCAGACCCACTGACCCACGAAGAGTGCATCGCAGACAAGATTTGGGTTGACAATGCTGAAGTACTCTGGGGAAACCTTCAACTTTTGTGCTATGCCTGCACATGTGTCTCCACTCTCTACTCCAAAAACGGCGGCACAGCTAACTGATGATCTTGCCCTCAAGAACCCAGCTGAATTGTTAAACATACACATATCATCATCATGATTAAACATTAATTCTACAATATCTGCACTGGAATCCTAGACATCAGTTTGCCTAATGCACTATATTTTTAAATTAGTCCATGGCTTTTGTATACGCTCTAATGGATCGAAAAATGGTCCATGACAACGAATTCAATTGCTGGGTTTTAGACTTAGGGCTTAAACTAGGACTTGGACGCTGTACTGTAGAACCCATATATGGCAGCATGTTGTTGCTGATGCGAACCCACACCATGTCTAAAAAGCCAAAAATTTCTAAGGTGACTCTTTTTTAATCCCTTTACTACTGATGTTCTATGTGATCTAGGCTGCAACAAAACATCTTAAAAATAAGACTTGAAAACTTCGCCAAACCTGAGCTAGATATAAGTGGGAAAAACAAAAACCACCGTAATCTATCCCATATATCTATTTGCCACAGAGGGTCAACAGAATGATGGAATTAAAACCGGGTGTGGGTCTAAACATGTCAAGATAGTAAAGCGAGTAATTTGCATAACTTACCCCGACCAAGAAATTTAGCGTCAGCCATGGAAAAGATGATAACAAGAACAGAGAGCATCAAAACCAAGTTGAGGAACAAGGGTCCTTTGCTACTTGATTTACTCATGATTTGCTAAAAATTTGGTACTAATAAAGAAGTCTGTCTCTTTATACTGTTGCTTACTCTTTACACTTTTGAGATGCCTGTCTTAAATAATGGAATTGATTAACTATTTATAGGTAACTTCGTAAGTGTAGTTATGAATACAAATTTAAAATCGAAAGAAAAAAACAACAATTGCTAGTTCCAGCAAAGTGCATAGGGAAGTTCGCAGCCGGTTCTAGATCTTATATAAGACATGTTGTTTCTACTTAGCGTAAAAAACACAATAATCGGGGCGATATACACTATGCCATCTATGGCCTAGTGTAACATTTTGCTAACCCTTTTTTTCTTTTCCTTATTCTTTTCATCTTTTGTTTTCCTATCAGTTACTATAATTTAGTTTACTGTCTTACCTTTTTCTTAGATTTTGATACGCGAAACATCAAAACTAAAATCAGTGGCGGAACTAGAATTGTTAGATGGGGTGGGCTTGACAAGCTTTGCATCCGGGCTTAAGCTTAAAATTAACACATAATATTTGGGCCTAATAGAAATAGATAGTGAAAAACATACTTTTTGGGGGGCTTTCGGGGTGGCTTTGGCAGAGGGAAGTCCGGCTGTAGCTCTGCCCCTAACTAAAATGAATATCATTATAGAAAGCAGTGCTAGATAAATATTTTTACATATTAAAATCAAATGAAAACAAAAGATAAAAGAAGAAACACATCGATATTACGTGGTTCGACACTAATGATCTACGTCCACGGATAAAACCATGTATGGTGAAATTTATTATTAGTGATCTTCAGAACTCATTGAGATAGTTTTACATTCACATAAGTGATTCCTATTTATAGGAATGATATGATAAACAAAAATCAATAAACCTAGAACAAACTAACTATGTTGACTAGGTGAAGCTTATCTAGATAGAAGAAGCTGGATTTACTAGATAGATTTTTAAATAACTCGATCTTCTGAATATTTTCTGTGCACGCACCTTGAACGTATGTAAGATAATTTTCTATATATTTCAATACTCCTCAAGTTGGATATTGAAGATTTTATAGAATACAACTTGAACAATCTCTTGAGACGAATCTTATAACCTAACTGCGTAGCTTTAATTTTGATCATCAACTGCTGCATTTAATCTTAATCAGGGACCAGCGAACTTGAACAATCTCTTGAAATAATCTTATATTTATGGCTGTTCTTTTTTACTGTTTTTTTCAACAAGGTTGTATGAACAGTATGAAAACCAAAGGTTTGGAAAGAGATTAAAAAAAAATTGCATTGAGAGAATTTCCTGAGATATGGGAAAAATTTAGGGAATAAATGGTTTTAGAAAGAAGAATAAAATATTAAGATATCCAAGAAAATATTCAAAATTGAATATGTTTTGGAACAAATTAGAGATATTGATTTAGGTGGGTATATAAACCTAATTTATGATACTTCCAGGGGATAGGAAGAGTTGATGCAACATCCAAACTATTTTTGCAAATAACTTGATTTTCAAAGATGGTGGTGAGATGTTATAAAGATTGATCTAGTAATCCTAGAATTTTCTCCAAGGAAATAAAACTTTAGTTGAGAAAAGATCATGTTGATTAATTGATTATAATGAACTTGATTTTACGTAGAACAAACTGATTTATACGTGGAACGACATCAAAGGAATGATTATAATCTTTGATATTAAACAACAATTTTATAGTGAAAAATGAAATATGAGCTATTAATGAAGATTACTAAAAATTGTGAATCATTTTTATCTTTTTTCTGTTGATGAACAGAGGATTAATTTGTTAAAATCCAACGCTTTATGAAAAAGAAGATTCACACCACATGAATCCTAAAACCAGAAACACTTAATGCGAAATATAGACTTGATTCCAAGATAGTGAAATCAGACATCTTTTTATGATACCGAAATAGAAAGACAATTGATGGTAGAAACTTTCTGATACACCAACATGTCAATAATGATAATGAAAATCAGTTATATAATCTGTATATCGATAAATACAAGGTTATTAAGACTCCAATAAAACAGATACACTATAGAGTTAACTATGAAACCATAGTAGCTATGATGTACGGAGTTAACTACATATAAGGTTACATGATAGATGAAAATTAGATGACTTGGCTGTCTGAAAAAGTAAACAAAAACCGAATTTTTTGTTTTGTTTTCAACCTTAATCCATTTGAATAATGTTTACAGTGATCTTGAAAATCAAACACGCACGATTACTAGAGAATACTTGTAGTTGTAGTGAATAAAGAACGACATCTCAGATCATAACAAACAGATGATTAGTGTTAGAGCATGGTGTGATCAGAGTGGAACTTAAGTTAAATTGAGTTTGTTAGTGACGTGTCTATTAGTTATTTTCATGTAAGAATTGAATATAAATTCTGTCCTTTGACTTCACTTTCTCTTTGAGAATAGCAGACACTATTTCTAATAAAATTATTTCTAAAACATGGTATCAGATAGGTGATCCATTGATGGAGAACGAAAGCATGAAATATAAAAAATAGGGTAGAAAGAGAGATAATTTGAGATTAACTCATGTTTTCGTTGAATAATTTTTAATGTGATATAAAACAACAATAAACTTGTCTCCTTTTATAGGAAAGACTTAACTCTAGTTCTAAGAAAATTCTAGAAACCCTAACTTCCAATCTAAGTAATTCTAAAAATAAATAACTTCTCAAAATAAACAAATTCTAAAAGTAAGAAATACCTAAAATAATAATAATTAATAATAAAAAATATAAATCCTAAATCTAGTAGATGTCTACATCAGGCCCGTCATCTTGAAAAGAATTCGTCCCGAATTGACAAAATAATGAAAAATAGGTCCTACATCAGGCCCACCATATTGAAAAGAACTGGACCTCGAGTTCACTAGATACTGCAGAAAATAGGGTAAAAAAGAGAGCGAAAGTATGGATATAGAAAATAGGGTAGAAAAGAGAGATAACTTGATATTAACTCATGTTTTCATTGAGTAATTTTTAATGTGATATAAGACTACAATAACTTGTCTCCTTTTATAGGGAAGACTTAACTCTAGTTCTAAGAAAACTCTAGAAAGCCTAACTTGCAATCTAAGTAATTCTAAAAATAAATAACTTCTCAAAATAAATAATTTCCAAAAATAAAAAATACTCAAAAAAATAATAAAAAATATAAATTCTAAATCTGGTAGATGTCCTACATCATCTATTTTAGAGCAAATTTTTTTTATGCAATTTGAAGCTTCAATTTCAATTCATCAATGGCAACTTCAAATTCTTCTTCATCTTCCAATTCTGTTTTATCCTTTTCACATGTTTCACTTACATCTAAACCTCCGTACAAACTCACCTCATCTAACTATACATTTTGGAAATTTCAAATCGTTCTGTTTCTTCGTAGTTACAATTTGTTTCGTTTTGTTGATGATTAGTTTATCTGTTTAGTTAAATACCTCAAACCTTCAACTAATGGTTACCCGGATTCATCTTTTGATGATGAATTTGTTCCCAATTCTTCCTATGTCACATGGATGAATCAGGGTCAGACTATTTTATCTTGGTTATTTTCTGTCTTAACAGAAGAATATCATGTTCAATTGCTATGTTGTAAAATTTTTGTTTTTGTTTGGAAAAATTTCAGAAGTGATTAAAATGCTACGACTTGGTCTCGATTAATAATGCAACTTAAATCTAAACTTTAGAATCTCAAGAAAGGATCTGATTCGATGTTAGTGTCCATTAATCGTGTTAGGTCTATTTCTCATCAACTAGCTCAGATAAATCGAATTGTTCCAGATGAAGATTTGGTTTATCATGTTCTTCAAGGCTTACCATCTGAGTTCAATTCATTTAAGATATCCATTAATACTCAACAATTGAAAATTTTCGTACCAGTTTCGTCTACTGATCTTCTTGGGTTACTTCTTGCTGAAGAAGCTCGTATCTCAACTACTGATGTTAATCCTGATTTTATAATTTTTTATGCTAATATTTCTCATCACAATCATCTTATCAATATCCATAACAGGACCAATCTCATTCTTATCAAGGTAATTTCAAACATCATCCTTATCAATCTGTATCCAATTTGAATTAATTCACATCTTAGAGGAGTTTTCCGAGCTCTATTTCGAGGTTCTTATGGTTCTTTTTATAGTGGTAGATATAATTTTTGTAGTGGATCTCGTGGTCGTTTGGATAGATAAGGTCGTATGTCTCATTCTAAATTTTTACAAATCTGGTCATTCTGTTGTTGAGTGTTGATTTCAACATTCTAGATTTAATTATCACTCACCAATTCAAACTCATCATACCTTTACAGAAGACTGTTTTGAAAACTATGTGAAGATTCATGGTTTACCTGAGCCTGAAGTTTATGCAGCTTATCATCATGACGAATATCATCCAAGCAACAGTTGGGTACGTGAGTCAGGTGCAACTCACCATACCACATCATATTTACCAAATTTAAACCTTTATCTATCCTTATAAAGGCTCATATCGTGTTAAGGTTGGAAATGGATCAGGTTTGTCTATTGACAATATAGGCTATGCTTCTTTTACTTCTCCTACTACAACTTTAACATTATCAAATGTGCTTCATGTGCCTGATATTACTAAGAATTTGTTATATGTTCATTAGTTTACTAAGGATAACAAATTTTTCTTTGAGTTCTATCCTTATGAGTTTTATGTTAAGGACATTGATAGTAAACGAAAATTGTTAAAGGGTAGTGTTACGAATGGTCTTTATGACCTTCGGTTTGATTCCACACAACTAAAACAAGTGTTTCATGTTGAGCATAATGGCACTGTAGACTAGGACATCCTTCTTATGGAACACTGAAACATGCGTTTACTATTGTTGATCTATCGATTGCTTCACACTTAGAAACTCTATTTGTACTAATGATTGTCAAGTTGGAAAATCCCATGTGCTACCTTTTCTTGACTTTGCTAGTGATGATCATGGTCCTATTGATCTTATTCATGATGTGTGGGTATCTTCAATTTGCTCAGTGAATGTTTATAGATACTACGTGTCGTTTATTGATTCTTATAGTAGATTCACATGGTTGTATCCATTAGCTTATAAGTCATGGATGTTTGACGCATTCACCATATTCAAGAACTTAGTTGAGAATTTATTCAATAGAATATAAAATACTTGTAATTTGATTGAGGAGGTGAATATAAGAATGTATCTACTTCTCTAGAGCAATGTGGCATTAGCCATAGAATATATTTTCCTCATACCCATCAGCAAAATGGCAAGGCAGAAAGAAAACATAATCATGTTGTAGATATTGTGTTTTACGAACCCAAGTAAATTCTTCAAATTCTATGCTTTGGGATATTAGGTTATCAAGTGAAGCTAGTTTAATTGATATTTTTACATTATAACTGCCTTTCATTAAAGCTTTGAGTAACATAATGCACATCTACCTATAAATTATAAAATTATAAAGTTAATTACGTAACGCCGATAAAATTCGATATAATCATTTGTCTATGTTTATTGCACCTTGCCGATACGAACCGATAAATGATATTAACTACTTTGATCTCACCCTTGTTCTTGATGAACAAAGAAGTAGAAAACAACCTTATGTAGCACATAAAAAAATTATCACAGGGATGGTTTGTAAAGCTATATGATCCTTTTTTTACAATGAACGATCAAAGCTAGGTTGCTTGATACTGAAAGAAAGGCTTTAAACGAGTACATAATAAGATCCGATATATAGGTAAATGACTTCGAGTCTCCATCTTACGTCACAAGCGTGAGATTGGGATTTCGAACCCCCAACTTGTTTAACGTGTTGGTTGTGGTGTAAATTAATAAAATTAGAAGGCGCACAACCTGTATTTAAGATGGGCCATCCTTAAAACAGATACAAACCTAGAGAGACAAATAGTTAGAGCACACAAAATATCAAACTAAAACTAGTAGTTCTTTACAAACCGTTTTAAAAACAATATACCATAAGTAGTAATAAAAATAGATCCTAAATGCCGAATCACAAGTCAAGATCCATTCTAGGTAAAAATGGTTTTGGAATTGTTTTTCATACGGTTCATAAAATTTTCTGAAGCAACATAGAAATAAAATCTTGGATGTCAATGAGTCATAGCACATTGAAGTATTAAAAGCTTGACAAGTAACCAACAGACTTTTGTGTACCATAGATAATGGGATATTTTGATGTTTTTGGATTACATATATAAAATGATATACCAATATTTGAAACATACGGAAAACTAGAAAAGAAAATGAAAACCAAGATAGAAAGGTACACGTCACACAAGCATAAAATATAATATGAAAATATTAATATTTTCTTTTTTACGGATCACGGTTGGTCAGGTTGCCGATATGAATTTCAACGAGGGACACTGCGTCCCTAAGTGAGGGTGCCATCAACAGCAGCCACTGCCACACATTTCACTGATCTTGGCTTGGGGAGAATAGATGCAATGTTAAATTATTCATAAATATCAAACAAACATGATGTCAAACATTGATTTTATTAGTATAATGGAAATGACATCCTGAATTTGTTATTTACAAAAGAAGTTGTACGCCCACCCGTGAAATTTGTAACACAAAATTTTTTAGAACGGACAAATCAGGGTTGCGCGCATAGAATAAAAACAAACTTTTTTTTATCATTTATTTTGAGTTGGGTTATAAGTTATGCCTAAAAATACATGTTTAAGTCTGGTATAAGTAAAAGGTCAAGCCTAGCTAGCGAGTCGATTCCTCCCTTGCCAAATTTCTAGTTCCGTTATTGGGCCTAATCGGTGATCATATATGTAGACAGACATAAAATTGGGAAGTGGAAACCACTATAGACCTATTTTTTCCCTTTTTTTTCCTCATAAACCTACGGTTCAAATCACTCTAGGCGAGAGAAAAAATATTCAAAAAGTATGCTTTATAAATGATGTTAAACTAGTTATTGAAGCTTTTATCTTAAGGAATAACCACTGTTTTGGTATGATAACTCTATTTTAGAAGATTGTAAATTCATCTTTAAATTCTTTAGTTTTGTCAAAGTAAAGTTTTTAAAGAAAAACTATACGACTTTGGCCGACAAAGAACAAAGTTTTGTAAACGGTCTAGGAATGTTAGGGTTTGGCTGGATTCAATTCCTAACTTTCTCAACGTACGATTGACAATATATTTTTTCGATGAATTTGTTTTTCTTAGTAAAAAAAAAAAGAAAAACTACGGCTAAAAAAGGCCACGGGCGCACCCATTATTTCTAATCCTTTTTCTTACATGTCTTCTTTTTTTTTAAATTATGTTTTGTGTTGTTTTTGAATTCTTGTACTACCCTTTCATAAGTACAGATGATCAGCGTTGTTTTAGAGTTCAGAGGTGAAATCCAAATCAAAACCAAACCCTAGAAACATATTTTTCTTTTTTTTCCTCTTCGATTTCACAACAATGGTTCCATTCGGATCAACAACTTCATCTCGGATACGATTCTTACTTCATTCCTCAAACGATTCCATATTTGATTCATAATTTCTTGGGTTAACTCAATTCATAGATCACATAATGGAATAAAGTATTTTACCACTCCAAACCTGCTTAGATCTTCATCATTTTGAAGGAAAGTTTGAGAAGAATACTGAAAATCCTAATCATACTCTTTTTATTGGAAAATACCTAAATCACCAGCTCTTCACGATTGTGAATTCAATTTAGTTGCTTTGTACCGCACCAAATTCAGGTCGGTAAGTCATGGGTCTGATGATTGATTGCTAAGTGTTAAGAGGATATAGTTAAGAAGTTTAGACAAGGAATGAATTTGGGCACAAGATGGCTAGAGAATTGGTTGGTTTTTGAACAAGGTTTTGTCGAGAAAGAAAATCAGTATTATGAAGAGGATGATAACTGAATCACTGAACAAAATAGTAAACTCTTAATCTTAGAAATTTTGAAGGTGCCCGCAGCTTTGACAGTCAGAGCTAGTGAGAATCACTAAAATCATACTAGTGGTATCATTATTGGAAATATTTTGATACTTATCAGCCTCGGTATTGTAGAATAATGAAAATCTTGTTAGTAGAATAATGAAAATCTTGTTATTTTTATTATATTTATTAGTCTCGGTTTTCTTCGACAAAAAATTTACGATCGTCCGTTAATATGTTTGACCACATATTCCAAAAAAATTAAATGGTAAAATTTATTAGTTACCCCGAGGAGTAATTGTATGACTCAGTAGAAGATACACAAAGAAAATTAACTAGCATGAACGTTTTTGGTGTATGAGTTTTTGATGAATTTATAAGGTACCTTTTGTTACAAGTATGTCTAGAAAATGGTTAAATAATTTACTATGCAATTACAAATGTGGCTGCATAACCTGTTATACAATCGAGAAAATGACCGTATTATGCGGCCACTTTTTTGCTAGCACTAAAATCAACCAAAAAAATAACTACATAATTTATTATGCAACTATATAAATTGTTCCATAACTTGTTATGCAACTTCAAAAATAGTTGCATAACATGTTACGCAGTAGAGAAAATTGTCGCATAATGCATTATATAGCTACCTTTTTGGTGGCACTGAAATCAACAAAAAAATAGCTGCGTAAATATGTTATGTAACTACAAAGTTATGCAGCTATAAAAATGGGTGCATAACTTGTTAAGCAACCGAAAAAATGGTTGCATTATGCAGCCACTTTTTTATTAGCACTAAAACGACGTATAACATGTTATGCAGTTGAGAAAATGGTTGCATAACTGTTACTTAGCCATTTTGACGGCGTAATGATTTTTCATCCACTAACCATTTTGCATCTGATTAAGTAGTTGCATAACATGCAAAAGTGGATGCATGTGTATAATGGTGTTGGCATATTGCATATGCATCCTTATTTTTTGTTATGCATCCATTATGGTGGATGCATAACATTTTTGACAACTGCATAAAAGATTATGCATCTACTTTTGTGCCTAAAGGAATAATCAGATCTCCGACTTTTTCATAAAAAAAAAATTAAAATTTGATATTGTTGTTTGTACTCATTGTGTAGATCTCTTCAAAAACTTCCCAACGAGATACAATTTATAAAATTTCAAGATACGATTTTTTACATAGGTTATGTTCTAGTTTGCTTGTCAATTATACGTACCCCTGGAAAAAAAAAGTTGCAGACACTTTTATTAAGGAGAAAGAAAATCTGAGATTTATTGTTATACCATGTAATCCATATTAAGGGTACTTGTGTTTTGTTCATCTCATTTCATAATTTCAAATAATTATGGGTCTAGCAATAACTACAAAAAAAAATTAGGTTTATAAGAGCAAGGGCCATGGGTAGAGTGTTCTCCTTCAAAGTGAAGAAGTCTCACCCGAAAAGAGCTAATTAGACTCCACTATGGGTAGAGAAGAGAAGGTATTTCACCCAAAGTCTATTATACACTCCTTCAATCGAAGGAGTGATAGCTAGTCTTCACTAGACAGGTGAACTTCAGCCGTCTGGATCCCAAACGGGTGAAGTTTCTCCGTATGGATAAAAGTTCCATCCAATGGCTCTGATAGATGCATCAAACGGTTGGAATATATTTGAAAGCCAGATGGGGAAACTTCACTCGTCTGGTAATTCTTTTATTAAAAAAAAAAATTTTGAAAGCTAGACGGGGGAACTTCACCCATCTAGCCTCTTTTTTCCCCATTGCCCCATAGTGTAAATTAAACTCCTTCGCTTAATCACTTATTCATTTTGAAAGAGATAAAATATTTTAACATTCTATCACATAGTCCTTGCTTTAAATAGAAAAAAAATATTACTTGGACCTGAACCTAATTCTTCTAATTGGGAATAACTTGCTACAATTAATAGTCTCAACCCTCTTTGGGGTTATTTTTGTTTTGTTTGGTTGCATTTATGGTGGTGTGAACCAGTTTGGCTAATCACATTTATTAGGCATGCTTCGCCCTTCAGGCATGCCTGAGATATATTAGCATCATTTTAACTATGGGGATAGATTGGCTCATTAATTAAAAGACTATGCAAGTTTTTGAGCTTCATTACAACTAAACTACAACTAGCATCAAGTAGTCTAGGGGTGGAATGAGCTGCAAGCATGGGTGTGTAGTTCTCGACTGGCTCCTAAGCCTAAAACGCTGAAGAAAGTGGGTTTCTAAACCCATTTTTGGACACTTGCACCCCTAGCAAGCTTTTACTTTCCTATAATCAGATTTATGGCTCCGCCCCTGGTCATACTAGATGAATAACGGAAACAAAAATGTAGAAACTCTTACCTCCAATGAATCTACCCCCCTCCGTAAAAGAGCGAATGAGGATGAGTGATAAAATCAAAACCAGGTCCGTAAAAGAGCGAATGAGGATGAGTGATAAAATCAAAACCAGGTTGTGACGGATCGGAAAACTTTTACTTCTAATGGGCCGGGTTTTTGTCAATTAGATCAACTCCAACTTAATGGGCCGGGTTTTTGTCCATTAGATCAACTCCAACTTTAACTCCAACTTTTGTATATGCCACTCGAGAAATCAGGATTTTAAATTTTTCAGACCAATTCATTTTTCCAAATAAATGTTCATTGATTTATTCCAAATTGCTTTATAAGCATGTAACCATAACTTTTATGCTTCAAAGGCCATCAAATCCTACATATAATTCCTATTATTATGAAGATACGATATCTCCGACCAAAGTAGTCGGATACTAACCACCGTTCCAACGACGGTTTTCCGGGTTGTCATTCGTAAGTAGGAACTAGCAGACCTGACAACATACACCGTTCCAACGACGGGTGAGAACGACCAGTCCCGTTGTCTACCACCGTTCCAACGACGGTCTTCCAGGTAGCCACTCGTAGGTGGGAGCCCCAGTGGACCTGGCAATTCACGGTATTATGTCAAGCTCAACCGACCATCTTTTTCAAATGATATGAACTACTCAAAGAGTAGTAATCATTTCCAAATCGATGGTATGAACTACCAATATATGAAGTAACCATCTCTTCTCAGATGATATGAATTACCTCGAAAGGTAACAATCATCTCAATCGCGCACTTGTTGATCAGATAGATGATATGAACTGGAAAGCAGAAATCATCTCATCAGTAGATAGTATGAACAGCCAGTACTGCAACTATCCCTCTTACCAATGACATATATACTGCTAAGGTTGCAATTGTCTCTGGGAAAGGGACCATGATATTAACATCCTACAAATCAAATCCCATCCAGTTTCATATCAAGCAAACATAACTATACCAAGCCAATATCTCATATATTCCTACACCCAATGCCAATAATGTACAGTGGCAGTACAAGAGACAAATGTTCTAGTGCAGTATGCCAGTACAATAAGATATAATGAGTTGTTATGCATGAATCAAATATATGTACGGAGAAATGGTAAGCTAAATTTACCCTTAAGCATGCAATTAAATACAACTGAATTCTCACCCAAGCGAATTTAATAAAATACATCCTCACAACACATCAACTATGCAACCCTACTTGGTTAATGGAATTATGAGATGCTATTTAATCTGTAGACATTAATTCTCACACAAGTAGAAATTATGAAATAAAAATTATAAATTTACGTAATAGCGTAAAAACCCACTCATTCAAAAGTGTGTAAATTAATCGTACATTATATCTTCTAATAAAACAAATCTTTCCGGCTCACGACACTACTTAACAGAATCAGTATATAACATCCTAGATTCCTTTTTAAGATGCAAAGAAGAGAGTCTAACTTGCGGATCTAAAACGAAAATGACAAACACATGTGTATGCACCAATACTATTCGCCGTCCACCGGCATATAAAAGAACAATTTATTATCCTTCAAAAAATGCACAAAATTCAAGTTACCTATAAAGTTGTCGCGGACATATTAGACCACAATGAAAAACAAATCCATTTAAATCGCATAAACCAATCCAAGATCAGGCCATCACGAACATCTATCCTTCATAGATGAAAACATATTTTTAATATACCAATAAGAAACAAAATGTCAAGACTAACAAACCATCAAACACGAGCACCATTGTGAGCTTAAAGCAAGAAAGTGGATAGCAAGTAAAGGAGATTTTATGACTCTTGTCTGATTCTACGCACTATCTTCCAAAATGTCAGAGTGAACTAAGTCTAATAATAATGCTTAACACATTTGTGGACAGAGATTAGTTACAACATCTCTGGTTTACTATTAACTGTCTCCACTTAAGTCAAATACTATACCTTAAAATGTATCGTAAGAAATGCTGCTTCAAACTAAATCCTTTACCATGTCTCATTTTCCAGCGTATTTCGGCACAACATTTGACCACTTCTAAACACGGCGCATGTAGTGTTCATTCAACCCTCATTTATTCTGTTCTCATTTCTAACAAGATTTATATACTCGCATACCGGCATACAGGACTGAAAACAATGTTTATTAATGAAAAATGGTTTTTCTATGAGTGAATGCCAAGCCTTATTGTTCTAAGATTTCATCCCATACATAACAAAATGGTTACATTTGTTATATCTAAATTATTTTACATGAAACCCAAAACAGCTATTTCAATGACTGAACAACAACTCCATCACTCCTATAGATCAACCATTAAAATTCTTAAATTGTCCTTTATCGAACACGCACATCACCATTTAATAGATTTAATCATGATTCAAGACTAAGATAATTGTTTAAGATGTTTAGTCCCCACACTTTACGGTGTAGATAGTACCACATACGTACACATACGTACACAATCCATAGCCAAAGAGAAATTTACTATCAAAGTGTCAAAGCTGTGTATTTCTTTCCTAAATAAACACAAGAGAATACATATATATGAGATAAATCCAAGACACTAATATTATCAAGTTTCTGATTTCCTAAACAATGGGTAGCCATTTAAGTATTTGTTTTTCTTATAGTACAAAGCTCAATACCAATACGCATACCTAAGGACATCCATCTAATAAAAGAAAGGGATATATAATGTTTCCATTCATATCATGATACATAACCACATGACATCATGCAATTTAGGAATATAAAGTGACATGAAATCAGATAACATATTCGTTGAACTCAAAGTGATTCTTAGCTATCATAAGAACAAATAGACTAAAAGAAAATAGAGAACTTGTGCCAACTTAATTATGTGCCGAAGAGATAAAAACTAATAAGTAAATCTACTTGTTGAGCAATTTAATTGAATGTTATGCAAACCTTTTTGATATGAAAATCTCTTAGGACTTTTGTCGAACCAATTGTGGGCGCCTAATCGCCTTGCTGTTGGTAGAGAGATAGCCCTTTGATGTTGTGTTTTGCTGCTAATATAGCTTTCCTTCCACCATGTTCTTGTCTTTCAAGTGAATTCAAAACTGTTGCTTTCTCACTGTATAGTTGTTGAATTTTCCGATTCCAACAACAACCCAATTTTCCAATCCTTCTCAACTTAGAATTCAAGCCATAAACCCAATGTTCATGATCCATGGAAACTCTAAAATAGCTATTAAACAGCCACCATACCCCACCGATTTGATGGCAGCAAGATCAACACTTTGCTGATTTTTGAGGTCAAGAACTCCACCCAATACCACCACCAATTTGACTAGTATTTGTTGAATATAAGAGTAACCTTACATTTAATTACCAACAAGTGACAAAAATTAAGAAATGATACCTTAAATCACCTCTTTACCTGATCAAATAGAATCAATATGAAATCAGCTCATGTATGGTTAATATTGGAGATCTTGTATTACTAATACTACGTTACAAGATCGCTCAATTTTAGCATCCTTAATCACTGTTTCGTATAGGTATTGCATAGCTAAGTAGTTAGATGATAAAAGAAGAAAAAGGCAGCAGAGAGATGAGTAATCAAAAGGAGAGGTTTTCACTTTTCCCCTTTTCATTTCTTATAGAAACCCCCTTTTTACCCAATCAAACGAGGACCCGAAAATACTTTGAATCATTTTCATTATGCTTTCCAATTAACAACGACAACATGAATACAAAATCAATGACACTCGTATTCAAAAAAAAAATCATTGAGAAGCTAATGCTTAAATTTCTCCAAACATAGAACCAAATTCATGCACAAGGAAGATAAATATGAAAATGAAGATCGGAGAAATTATCAGAATTGATTTTCACCTTTCTTTCCTTACTGCTCATTCTCCCTGCTAAATTTTTGAAAAGAATTTTCGATAAAGATCTAAAAATGGTGGCGACCAGAACAAGAAATGAAGAATCCTCCCCTCTCTTTTAGAAAAAAGTTATATAGAACGTCTTTGACTGCTTCCTTGGGTAACACGTGCACATCTTGCATGGAAGGCTATTAACGCACCGAGATTTAAAATTAAGACAAACTTACTAGTTAGAAACTATACAACCCAAAATCGTTAAAAGCACATGACCATTCGCTTTTCATTATATTTTATTTTTAGCATTTTTTGTTGTAGAATTCAACTAATGGATTTAGTTAAAGCCGAATAAAATTCAAACTCTCACACAGACAGTTGAAAAAAATTGCAGGTTTGTTGTTTAGTGGAGCCATTGCTTCTCTAGGTATCCCTCTTAATTAGTACGAGTACGATATATGTTTTCTGGCTCTCTAAGATACTTTTCTCGGATGATTGTGTTAGCAAAATACTTTGGTTTATTTATAGTGAAGATTTTACGAATGAGATGAAAACACAAATGCACAATTAAATATGCATACTTTGTAAGTATCCCAGTTGGGTGTCGGCGTCTATTTCGTTCTTTCTTGGAGCTTATTGTGGACGTAACAATGTTTGTTTATAGTGAATATTTTTATATTTAGTTATGTATTAAATAATTAGGTTACTTATTATATATCTTTATAATAATTTTATATAGTCCTGAAGACGTTTATATCGATTGTCACAACCGTTTTAAATATATATCCGAGGGCAATCTATATCGATATGACGTAGATCTACATGCTTATGAAGAAGATCCATGGCTACGAGATATGATTGTGATTTTGATGTATGGTGCAAATCAATTTTTTATAGGAGCATTTAGTCTTAACGAAGAAGAAAAAAATTTCTCAACGAAGAAAAGTGAAGAAAATTTCAAATAGTGAAATCTGAATTTTACACCATCCATAAATCAATCTCCTCAATGAAATACACGTATTTAATGCTTTTATACTCTTATATTTATTTATGCATTTTAATTTATGTGTACTTATCGGTGGAAACAATCTTATTTAATATATGAAATTAGGAGAATTTCTCTTATTCCTTCAAAAAAAATGCTTGTTAATTATACTCTTTTAATTAGTTGTCCTTCTAACCAAATATTTTGTTTGCACATATAAAACACGACGGATTATCCAAATCCATAACAATAGAAATAAGGGAAATTTTCTGAATGGTCCTAAGACCCATGATCCATTTAATCTAGGGTCCAGCAAGAAAATTGTTTTAACCAGAGGTCCAAAATCTTTATAACTAGATAAGATTACCTTCCTGCCCTTCACAACTCATGTGTGAACCACGTATACATCTTTAAAAAAAACTGTTACATCTTTCAGTTTCTAAAACCACCTGAAACTGAAAATTAAGGATTTAAAATTCAAAACTGCTCTACATAAACTGAAATCAAAATCAGAAACTAAGGAAATCAAAACCCAGCGCAAACAAAATCAAAATCATCTAAAATGGTTACCAAAAGGAAAATCGATAGAACAATCAAAGAAACAGTAATTGAAGAACAAGATACTCCTCAATCTCCACTAACAAAATCAAAAAGGAAGAAGAAATCAGATGTTGTTGATTCTCTAACACCATCGAAGAAGAAGAAGAAAACTTCTCCTGTAGATTCTCCACCATCACCTACAAAGAAGAAGAAGCAAACTGATGTTGTTGATTTTCCAACAACATCGAAGAAGAAGAAGCAAATTGTTGTTGTTGATTCTCCACCTACCAAAAAGAAAAAGAAAGCTCTTCTTACGAAAGCTCTTTTTGTTCATTCTCCATCAACATCAAAGAATAAGAAAAAAGGTGTTGTTGTTTCTGGTAAAAAGGTACTGATTCTAATCATCTTTTAATAAATCTCCATGTTATTTTGCTTTTGCTTCTATTGATTTTTGATTTTTGGATCAGTACATATTAATATGTATATACTTTGTTCATGTTATATGTAGTATGCATCATCAGTACATATCAATATATAACATACTTTGCTCATGTTATAGGAGTTAGATCTAGCATACAACAACGATACATATCAATATAGTTTTTTCATGTTATATCACATAGATCTAGCATGCAGCATAGGGTATATATTGATATGTACTTGGTTTTTAGTTTTGGTTCTTGAATTGGATCAGTACATATCAGTATATACTTATTTTTATGTTATAGCATCTAGATCTTGCGTACAGGATAAGTATATATTGATATGTACTTTGTTCTAGATCTTGAATTGGATCAG
>JAJJMC010004708.1:3096800-3159447 GCA_023531435.1 Papaver californicum | reverse complement strand
ACTTTGTTATAATCTTGAATTGGATCAGTATATATCAATGTATACTTTGTTCATGATATAGCAGATAGATATCAACATATCAAATATATACTTTGTTTTATATTATAATACATATTGATATATTGTAGGGTTATTGATAGTGTATTCATTATATAGGTAATGTCAAAAGAACCACAAATAAGACAAAAGCACCTGCACCTGCTAGGAAGATCTGCAGAAGTGGTTTCATGGGGATTTTCTCACTAGTTAGAGCAATCAAGACTGCAAAGCTTGAGTTGAGTGAAACTCAGTTGAGGATCATTGGTGAGCAATCATACGAGAACCTTTTTTTGATGTTCTGGTACACAGATCTTGGTGTAAATCACTGGATGAAGAATGAAACTGTTGTGACCAATCTAATGCATGTCTAATAGCGATTGAATATAGATGGCGATAACATCTAACTTTGAAGTATTCGTCGATATAATCAAGGAACTTTCCCCCAGATGCAGCAATAGCTGCAGTAACATGCGAGCATGGGAAACCATACATGCGCCATCTTTGGAAAGTACAACTCTTTTTTTGTAGATCTACCATATGAGACCTGCATACAAGAAACCAAGCATATTATTTGCGTTGTATATATTGATATTTTCCCTACAAAAACAAAAAAATATATAATATGCACAGTACATGTTGATGTTTTCCCTACACAAACCCAAGAAGATAATTTGCACAATACATATTTGATATGTTTTCTGCAGTACCCCTAAGAAACTAATTTAGTGGATATCTCAAAAGAGAATGTTATCTAAAAATATAACCTTGGGGAATGAACTTCAAATACATGAGCATATGACTGACTAACTTTCCAAGGACGACCAATTTGAGTGTGTAGTTCAAGCAAGGCTTGATACACAGGGGTTAAGAGTTTTGGATCCATCAAAAGACTTTCTTCATGACGTTCAAACATCAACTCCATTACCCGTAGCCTACATGACAAATAAGATTAAAAAACAGCAAACATATTATACATAGTGCAAAAAACAAAAATATGTACTAGAAGAACATTGGTGGAGTATATTAAAAAAAAAAGTACATATACTTGTAGTGTTATAAGAAACTTATAGAAACCAGATTGTGTCAGAGAGAGCGCAAGGAGGTGATAGAGTCATAATTCATACATATTTACCTTCTAACTTATATTTATCAATACTCACAATTGTATTAATTTTACCATTTTATTATTGTATTGGTGGTTCGCATAAAATTCGAAGTTATAAGTTAAATGGGCTAAATAGCTTGACTTATGGAGTTAGCTGGAGTTTGTCGTAAAGGGTCAGGACGTGGCTGGCGCATACGAACATAAACATAAAAGAGTTGGGTCTGATAGCGTTAATGGTTGGCTGAAGTGAATAAGCTTTGGTGGAGTCTCGGTCTTATGGCACGGAACACTAGTAAAGAAATAAGGGAGTAGGCTTGTTGGGTTTGGTCGGACGTGGTTAAAATAAAGTGTGGAAGGTGAACGTCCGCAAAAGAAAACAAATAATAAGAGAAATGACGTGAAATAGAGTAGGCTAGTTCGTGTAGCCCATTAGCTGATTGGGTAAGGTGTGGCTTAGTTTTGGTTTTATGGCAGACAAAGCCTGACACATGAAAGACCTAGAGAGAGGGCACATCACGTGGGAGACAGTGAGGGGTTTCTTTTAACCTTTCTTTTAGGTTATGAAGTTGGACAGCCGTATATAAAGAGAAAAGAGAAAGCAAACAGTAAGGGGGTGGGGGGCGGGGCGGGACAACTGCTACCTAGGTTTTTCTTTAGGTTGGATTTTCGGAAGAAGATTGGGGGTTGGAGGCGTGTGACACTAGTGAGAGAAGTAGACATACGCTAGGCTGAACAAAGGACAGCAGGTGGCGTGAAAAGAGATAAAAAAAAGTTATAGGCTTTTGAGGGTTGTCAGGAGAAATGGGTAGTGTGCGGCAGGTGGAGAAGTGGTGAGAGGAAGGAGGCTGGTACGGAAGGAAAGGGAAGAGAGAGAGGGGTCTGTTCGAGGTTTTTTTGGTGAGCAGGAGAAAGGCAGGTGGAAGCACACAGGAAAAGAGTTTGGTTTAATCTATCTCCACTTTTCTTAATTATCTTTAATGGGTTTTAAGAAATCCATTGCTATGTTCTAATTGATTTGTAGCTAGAGTTTTATGTTGAAACCATTTAAAGTATTAGACCAATTAAATTGATTATTTGGTACAGACTATTATGATTTGAATAAGATAAATTTTTGATTTTGATTTATTGATTTAATGATAAAAGTTGTTGTTTCACCGGTTTTGTACAATACAATAACCTATGCGCAGAATTAATAGGATAGCAAATATGTTTGTATACTTATTTGATATTTCATGATTGGGTTAAATACTTAGATGGGGTATGCTTAGAAGAGCCATATATTATTTGTGAACCTATAATTAGTTTCGTAAATTTTCTCGCTAACGCAATTAAATGGTGTATGCGTGAGACTTAGAGCTTTTTATGTGCCATGCTTAGGGCGTCCCAGTGACATTTGCGACTCTAATACATATAATAGGTGATGTCGATAGAACGAACAATAGATGAATATTCAGGAGTTATGTTTCACTTCAGTAATTAAATAAAAATAGTGGTGGATACTGAAAACCCTGGTTACTGTTTCTCCCATTCGATTTATTTTATTAATTTAGTTTATTTTTCTTGTTTTAACTTTATTCCGAAAAATCCAAAAATATTATTCTTGATTAGTTGATTAGAGATATTGATTGCAGTATTGTCCCCGCTCCCTGTGGGATTGACCCGTACTTGCCGTTGTCTGCATTGTAGACACCCTGCGATTGCGGTTATCCTATATAGGATATTCTAAAATCCTATCAATTTTTGGCGCCGCTGCCGGGGAGCGGTTGTGGAATATTGTAATTAGTGTTTTTGATTTTCTAATCGTAGTTTAGATTTTTATTTTTATTATTATTTTGTATATATATATATATTTTTTATTTTATTTTAAGGATTTTAGTTCTTTTTGACTAGTTTTGTGTCTTAGAATTTTATTCCAGGTACATTTTGGGGTTGCTCCTTGTCGTCTAACTCAACAAAATTCGTCTGCTGTAAAATATTCACGGATTTCTTGCTTGTGAGTTATATATTGAACGATTTGGACAGGTTGGACGCTCATTACCCTAAATTGTGAATGTTGATACGAGGTACTAGTATACTTTTCGAAGTGGGAAAATACTTAGTTGAGTTCTTTGAACTCTTCCGTTCCAATTATAAGGGTATGAGCAATTATTTATTCGTATTTTATTTTCTTTTGTATATATGGAGTCTGTTTGCGTGATTGATTCTAGCACTAATGATCCTTTAGAGGCTTGCTTGGCGCATTTTGGAGCCTACTGCGATGAGGATAGGTATTTGGAAGAAGTTAATGCGTTGTTAGATTTTGCACCCGTTTTGGATTATGGAAAATGGCAATGTAAATCTGGTGATGAGGTATGTGTTAATTCCGAGGAAATTGTATTTAAGTTTAACAACTTAGAGATTGTTTCTAGAACCCTAGACTTACAAAAGTTACCTAATTTAGGGTTAGAATTATGTGCTTCAAAAGTTTTGTTGGATTACTTTGCATCCAAATACCCAGAGGACTTGCATGTTCCTGATATTGTGCATGAACCAATCAATACTTCCCTAATATTATCCCCGTATTTTTTTCTTTACGCACTTCCAAGTGTAGTAAAAACTTGGTTTGGGGGTAATCCCTTATTTTTGATAGTTTCAGTGTCTCCGTGTTGCCATAATATAATTGTGAAGCTGTCATTTGTATATATTATATGTTGGGTTGATCCCCAAATTTTCAGGTTGTTAGTGTATGGGGATTTTTTTCTGTAATATCCAGTAGGTAGATTTTTACTTTTTTTTTTATTTTCTTTGTAGACTTTTTGTTTTTATTTTTATTTTATTTTCAGTGTTCTTTGTTATTACTATCGTTTGATATGTGTTACAGAGAATATTGTTTTTCTTGTGTCAATCAGGTGAGACGTTCCAATCCCTTCTCTTTGATTTACATTTGTGTCTCCTATTTA
The DNA here is from genome assembly GCA_023531435.1 of Papaver californicum. Classification (NCBI taxonomy): domain Eukaryota; kingdom Viridiplantae; phylum Streptophyta; class Magnoliopsida; order Ranunculales; family Papaveraceae; genus Papaver; species Papaver californicum. The sequence goes on along the minus strand of JAJJMC010004708.1, from coordinate 3,155,364 downwards.
TATTTATCGCATACCATTTTAGGTTGCACGGTTTGGAACATTGAGGGCAATGTTAAATTTAGGTTTGGGGGTAGAGTTTCAGAAAATTGATGCCAATAAGAAACTTCGAAATTTAGAAATTTGTGAACAATTCAGGATGACACTAACCATTCTAAGTAGATGGAAACATAGCTCTTATCTATAGGAGTTGGTGTGCCCAGCTGAACGGTCTATTCATATCTGAATGCACTCAGGTGTTAGAAATAACATGATAATCATTGAACAAGAATATCTCGGAATCATCATAATCATATCACTTTCTATTTTTTATTTTTACAATTTTATGTTTCTCTAAGTGATTTGGTGGGGCCCTAGTATTGCCATAAGGTCGTAGCTCGGATGCGTTAGAATTTTAATTTTGTTGAAGAAAACAAAAATTGACACTTTGATAGCAATATGTGTGTGTTTTCCCTGTCTCCGTCGCCTAAGAAAGTGTGGAATGCAAGATCTATCGGAACTATCATGTAATCTTCTGAAAAGGAGCATGCGCTTAGATTCAAAAGATCTAATCATGCAGTCGGAAAAAAAAAAGATAAATTATATATATAAATAATAATAAAAATAGGAGCATCTGAGCCGGAATTTATACTAATATTTTGGGAAACACCGTTCACCTTAGTCAACATATGCACCATTCATCACTTCTATTTACATCTTCTAATCTATCATTGTGTTTGAATTTGATTGATTTCGAGCAATGTGAATGTTTATAATTTTCATCAGTTCTGGATGTTCAATGATTATTTGAGTAAAGTTTGCATTCTTATATGAATTTTAGTACGCTGAGCGCAAACTCGTGTACAACAATTGGATTCATACAGGGTAATGATTCATATAGCCGAAGAATTTAGTATGCCAACTAAATAGCTTATTTAGTGTCTATCCTCAATCGTTCACAGGTAGCTAAAATTTGGAGCAAAGGTTTTGTGGGTATACTTCATGTAAACCCTCACGAGACAAAACTCGTCCGCTAATGCCACTTAGGGGTTTAAAGGCTTATTACATATGCTAAATATAGTCGTGATTCCTGCGAAAGTGAGTTAGGATTTTATTTTATTTTAGATTAAATTTGCTCGAGGACTAGCAAAATATAGGTTTGGGGGTATTTGATATAGTCGTAATTCATACATATTTACCTTCTAACTTATATTTGTTAATACTCACAATTGTATTAATTTTACCATTTTATTATTCTATAGGTGGTTCGCATAAAATCCGAAGTTATAAGTTAAATGAGATAAATTGCTTGACTTACGGAGTTAGATGGAGTTTGTCGTAAAGGGTCAGGACATGGCTGGCGTATACGAACATAAACATAAAAGAGTTGGGTCCGATAGTGCTAATGGTTGGCTGAAGTGAATAAGCTTTGTTGGAGTCTCGGTCTTGTGGCACGGAACACTAGTAAAGAAATAAGGGAGTAGGCTTGTTGGGTTTGGTCGGACGTGGTTAGAAAAAAGTGTGGAAGGTGAACGTCCTTAAAAGAAAAAAATAAATAAAAGAAATGACGTGAAATAGAGTAGGCTAGTTCGTGTAGCCCATTAGATGATTGGGTAAGGTGTGGTATAGTTTTGGTTTTATGGCAGACAAATCCTGACACATGAAAGACCTAGAGAGAGGGCACATCACGTGGGAGACAGTGAGGGATTTCTTTTAACCTTTCTTTAGGTTTTGAAGTTGCACAGTCTTATAAAAAGATAAAAGAAAAAGCAAACAGTGGGTGGGGGGGGCAGCTGCTACCTAGGTTTTTCTTTAGGTTGTATTTTGGGAAGAAGATTGGGGGTTGGAGGCATGTGACAGTGGTGAGAGAAGTAGACCTCGGCTAGGCTGAAAAAAGGACAACAAGTGGTGTGAAAAGAGAAAAAAAAAGTGTGGTAGGTTGTTGAGGGTTGTCAGAAGTAAGGGGTAGTGTGCGTCAGGTGGAGAAATGGTGAGAGGAAATAGGCTGGTACGGAAAGAAAGGGAAGAGAGAGAGGGGTCTGTTCGAGGTTTTTTTAGTGAGCAGGAGAAAGGCAGGTGGAAGCACACATGAAAAGAGTTTGGTTTAATCTATCTCCATTTTTCTTAATTACTTTTAATGGGTTTTAAGAAATCTACTGCTATGTTCTAATTGATTTGTAGTCAGGATTTCTTGTTGAAACCATTTGAAGTATTAGGCCAATTAAATTGATTATTTGGTACAGACTATTATGATTTGAATAAGATTAATTTTTGATTTTTATTTATTGATTTAATGATAAAATTAGTTGTTGCTTCACCGGTTCTATACAATACAGTAACCTATGCGCAGAATTAATAGGATAGCAAATATGTTTGTCTACTTATTTGATATTTCATGCTTGGGTTAAATCCTTAGATGGGGTATGCTTAGAAGAGCTAGATATTATTTATGAACCTATAATTAGTTTCATATAATTTTCTCGCTAACGCAATTAGATGGTGTATGCATGAGACTTAGAGCTTTTGATGCGCCATGCTTAGGGCGTCCCAGTGAAATTTGCGACTCTAATACATATAATAGGTGATGTCGATAGAACGAACAATAGATGAATATTCAGGAGTTATGTTTCACTTCAGTAATTAAATAGAAACAGTGGTGGATACTGAAAACCCTGGTTACTGTTTCTCCCATTCGATTTATTTTATTGTTTTAGTTTATTTTTCTTGTTTTAACTTTATTCTGAAAAATCCAAAAATATTATTCTTGATTAGTTGATTAGAGATATTGATTGCAGTATTATCCCCGATCCTTGTGGGTTCGAACCGTACTTGCCGTTGTCTGTATTGTAGACACCGTGCGATTTCGGTTATCATATATAGGGTATTTTAAAATCCTATCAGGAGGTAACTTCTTCTCGCGGCGAATCCATTTATTAAAAGACTCGGCAATGCTTGAAAAAGTCTGACCATATGCACTTGACCATTTTTTCTAGGAATGTTACGGCAGTATTCAACAACCCAAGGCCTTCCTAGATAAACCATTTCTTGAAGACCTTCTTCGTATCTTGCTGGAGAAAGCGCATATGTTGCTTTTTGGAAACAGTCCATCACTTCTTTGTATTTTTCATCAGACTTACTGATAGGTAAGTTCTTTTTCAAGTGGAAAAAAAAATAGCTATGATAAGAATCAGAGAAAACTTCAGGAATTGCATCCAACAAACCTTCACCTCGGTCAGTCAAAAAGGTGATGCGACGATTGTCCACAACTTTATTAAAGTTGTCCATAAACCAATGTCAATTATCATTATCTTTTTCAGGAACTAATGCATATGCAAAAGGATAAAAACCTGGAAAAAAATATAAAGCCCATATCAATATATACTGCATGTCTGCACCTTCAAATTATGTTATACATACAGCGTATATCAATATGTACTTTATGTATGATGTGTATGATCCTACAGTATATATTGATATGTACCAGAAAATAGACTACATTTCTCTTTGTACTGGTACATATCAAATATATACCATATAAAAAAGTTACCTTGATTGTCGTTAAGACATGTCGCAACCATTAGACCTCCTTTAAACCTCCCAGTAAGAAATATCACATCACAAAAGATCATTGGACGACAAAGTTTATAACCCTTTCTACAAGCTCCAAAACAAATAAAAAGTTTGTTGAATCTCTTTGTTGCGTCTTTGAAGTCAAAATCAATATAAGACCCAGGGTTGGTTTCCCTAACAGCAGTGACCCACCAAGCAAGATCAGTGTATGACTTTACATCGTCACCAAAAATCATTTGATACGATAAGTCTAATGCATGATATGCGTGGTGATACTTGATGTTGATCCCTCCCCCAACTTTAATATAATCCATAATCCCTTGCGGCTTTATGAGAGGTTGTGCTTGACACGCTCATGAACTAAATGATTTACAAGCTTCCTCGAAACAGTTGGACTCCTCAACTTATACCCAGCACCACAAATGTGCCTCCCCACGTAATCCTTTATCTTAAACACATCCAAAGATCCATTCATGGCAACCGCATGAAGCATCCAAGAGCACCAGTCATTGATGCATCTCACCGTGAATCTCTCAAGGTCATTCTTCAATTTTATAACCTTATATCCAGTCCTCAAATAATATTTCTCACATGCTAACCGAACAGCTTCAACACCACCATGGAAGAGATGATTTTTATCTTCAAAACATTCTCCCAACCATCGGGAAAAAAAACACTTGCAACCTCTTTACCATATTTCAAATAATTGTTCCTAGCATTCACAACCAACTCAACACTGTTGTCAAAATCAGCACTTCTCTAAGAACTAGATTCACCATATGAAACAACATCCACATGCAACTCAAAGAAATCTGAATTCTTCGTAAAATGTAATGCAGCAAGCCCTTGAAGAGATACATCAGCAAGGACAGGGACTTTCACTCCATTTTCAACATAATTAACCACAATAGTCCAGCTCCACGAATTACAGATAGTAAACTTCTAATCTTCCAAAGTCGAAGATAAGGTAACCAAATATGCAATGTGGTGTTGATTGTGGAATGCATGAGAGTAGAAAAAGGTATTTGGATTAGAACCAACACCTGACATGTTGAACCTGTAGAAATGTGATACAAATAAAAATCAAACATGTATTTTCAGATGATAGGAACATCAAATCTACGGTACAACATAATATGTACTGGTTTAGGAGTATCACAAATATTATAGATTTCACACAAAACAAACAGATAAAAGCATATTATATGTTATACAGCCAAATATATACTGATTCAAAAATGGTATACCATACAGTATATATAACAACAATACATATCAAAAAACTTAAAAAAAAAAACGGTATGTGTTAATATGTATTGAAGAATCAGTCAAAAAACCCAGAAAAAATAACAAAAATCATGAGGTCCTGAAAAAAATAAAAGAAAACAAAATCAAACCCATTATCAAACTACATGTAAACAAACGGAATACGACGATCTAATGAACAAAATAACACAATTACAAAAATCAGTTTCAATAATCAACAGAAACACTGAAACACGAACAAAAATGGAATCAATTATGCAATTTAACAAAATGTACATCGTAGAAAACGATAATCATCAGGAATTCAGAGTAAGAAAACAAATAAAATCATGAAATCGAGCTGATTATCATGATTTCAGTTGTAAAAAAAAAACAGAACATCAAAAAGCATAACACCAACAGAAGAACATCAAATTGAAAAACAAAAGAGGATTACCTAGAAAATACCTGGAGATTTGATATCGAAACCCTAAAAACTGAAGAACACCAGCAGAAACAGAGAGAGATAATTTCGGATCTAAGCTGAAGAAAAACAAGGAAAGAAACGAAGATTTGATTTGAACTCTTCTTATATGTTTGTTGGAGAAAGGATAAACTAGGAATATGTAAAAAATATATCACACTACTCACACGTGAATAGGACCAACGAGTAACAAATTTGGTCCAAAAACGTGTTTTAGACTAACGGTTAAATTGACTCGAGAAGATAGACTACACACTAAACGGGTCTCCTAATTTGTCTAATCAGTAATTTCTAGTAGAAATAATTGACTTTCCACCCAGACATTTAAAAGTAGAAAGCATCCCGTGTAAATGGAGTGTAAAAAATCATAATAGGACATTTAAGTATATAAAAAGAATGGAGCAGGTAACGGTTAACTAAAATCAATGACCCATACTACGGTTCCCTTAAATAAACTATAATAATACCAAATCAAGTGAAACTTATGTTTGTAAATATACAATAAGATTTCAAAGGGCGGACTATAGACCCAAAAAACCTTATCCAGTATAGTTAATTTCTGCCGAAATTAACAGTCTCGGTCTATAGTTGAAATGGGTTTTATTTTTGACGAGACGAGATTTGACCGAAAAACTCGTTGAGATGGCCGAAATCTAGCCGAGACAAGCTTAAGATATGAAAATTTAGTAATAAAAATCAATCCAACCCTAAAAACTTGATTTCTTTTACTTTTCTTGAAAATTAATATATTTTCTTTATATCTATATAAGTTTAATATATATGTAGAAAATAATTTTATGGAATAATAAAATATAAACATTTAACTAAAAAAACAAAAGAAACTTGTAGAACCAAAATACTTAAACATATTTCTTCATATAATTTATTAAAATCAACCGGCCTTATATAGGCTAACAATAACAAACCTTAAAAATCTTAAAAACAAAATTAAAACTAATTAAACTTTTATTTACCAAATATTCATAAATTTTAGGAATTATTTCGTTAAACTCCTAAAGACTAGGATTACAATTGGACTAAACTCAAAAATATTCAAAATTTACAAAATTGACTAAATCCTAAAACATTTAAACTTCAAACTATCATAATAAACCGATGGACTATGTTTGAATTAATTCCAACAATATATAAAATGTGCAAAATATTTGACATATATATTACGGGTAATAAAATTTAAAAATAAAGACTTCAAAGTTTCACCTAAAATCTTCGTAAGATAAAATTGTCAAAGTGTCTAGGTTCCAGCCGAGGCAAGACCGAGACCCGAAATTTACTATATTGCTCCTACCTTCTACTACAAAATCTCCAACCATAAAAAAAATACACAAAAACTTCAAAAACCAAACCTATCTAGAATACCTTTGTTTAAATCAACCCAACAAACACAAACATGCCTAACCTTATAAAGGCCATCAAGTCTCTTGTCAATCCGAGTCATACTAAATCAGACCTGACTTAAACCGAGTCGGTCCAATTCAAGTTTAAATCAAAATTTCTTTTAGATAGTAGCAACCAATAAAGGTTTCAACCCTAAACACAACAGTCAAAAGGTAAAGGATTGACACCTTTTTTTGTTTCAACGAATGAAAAATAAAAAAGAAAATGGTTTCAACTTTCAACTAAAGAAAAAAACACATAAAAAAGGTAGGTTTAAAGATAAAGTAAAAATAACCAGAAAACAAGTTGATTTTTTTGTTTCAACCCCATAAAAATTAAAACAATATATAAAAAATTATTTTAACTAAAAAAATATATAAAAAAATATATAAAAAAATATTAGAGAATACAGTCTAATCTTGATAAATATATGTTTGGTAATGAATAACCTTGCCAAGTGAATAATTTTTTCCAGAACCATCTTAGAAGAAGGGGCTATATGAATAACCTTGCTAAATGTATTAAGGAATAAAAAAATTTGAATCCTTAAAATCTCTATGAAAATATAAATAAATAATCACTAAATTACATACAAAAAATAGGCATAAAACCAAAATATTATATCTAATCAACAATGTCCGCATACGAAGTAGGTTTTTCTCAAAAAACACATCTAAAGTATTTTGTTTTTCTTTCCATATAAACCAAAGTACATCACATTCTTAATATTTTATAATGCATGAACAATTCCTGTAATATTTTGCTCATGTTATAGAAAATAATGTTTTATACTGACTACTGCTTGCAAGGCCTACAACTTTGCATAGTTTGCTCCTCCAGTTAATATATTACGTCTCATAGCTGAGAAATTTGATGACATTTCTTACATCCTTTTTAATGGTGATTTTCTGCAACATCAAATCTTGTACACATTCCATTGATGCCTTCATTCTTTGACTTTCAACCTCTTGCAACCCCAACGATTTTCCATAATCCATCATGCATATTATAAAGAGTTTTTTTAGTATTAAAGCAATGTCATACTTTTTTGTATCAATAAAGAAGGAAACATCAATGTTAAGCTTTATAGGTCTTAATAAAAGCTTGATCCAAGGGGTATCCTGGAAGGATCTAGTGGAGTATGAGGCTTATGAAACAATTTAGAAGAAAGTTGTTGCGTTTAGTGTTATAACGGGCATGTTGTGGAGTAGAAGTAGAATTGCTGACGAGATGATCTCGTATAGCCTTCCTGATAAACCAACTAGTAGTTGCACAAGTAACATTTTATTCCCCTAGTTCATGTAACTATCCTGGTTGAGCAAGTTCCACTGATAAATCCATTGTTGAACATTAGGATGATGGGTAACTTTCGGTGTCGATTGTTTACTTTATTGTAAGGAGGGAGAATCAACACTTTTTATTTCATTGCCACTGCTCATTACTCTGCTTAGCTGTGGAAATATTTCAAAGATTTTTTTGGCTAACTAACTGGACTTGTGCCTAACTGTATGGATCATAAAGTGTAGAAGATCTCTACTATTATTAAGTAGATGATTTTTTAGGAGTTTTTTTACAAAAAATACCCCATCATATGAAATAAATAAAATAATATAAGGTAAAAATCGTTAAATCTGTACCACTAAGGGATAAAAATATACATTTATCTTGCATTTTAGAACTATATTTACACTACATACTCTCTAGTCTTTACTAGTTAAAATTATACGCCCAACTTACATTCAGCTTGTCTTTTAGAACTATACTTACACTACATACTCTCTAGTCTCTACTAGTAAAAATTGTGCACCCAACTGTAATTTGTTGGGTCATTTGGAAGTGTAGAAATAGGGTCAAACGAAAAACACCACCTTACATACCGTAACCGTAGACCCACTTTAAACTGTTTTGTACAATGACACGTTTAGTTCTAGGAAACATATATACATGTCCCATAGCTTAATACAAGTTTTCATTTAAGAGCATCTTCAACGGGAGAGTATTAACTTCCTAAATATATGGCCACCTAGGGTATATCCAATTTTTACCCAGCAGTCCCTCACATTAGTTACCAAATTGACTTCAGACACCATAGCAGAAAACTCGTCCCTATTCACAGCAACCAAGTTAGCATTATTTTTCTTATTAAGGTCCTTACGCTGTCTACAGTGAATTTTCATATGGCCGGGAATTCCACAAACATAGCAAGCACCCCTAATCTTAGTAATGTTAGATCCAGGTTTACGAATCATACCTTTGTGGTTAGGACCATGCTTAGTGTTGCGTTTGTTATTCTCATATTTTCCAGATTTGGAAGATTTGTTTTCAGTCATATGAGCCTTTTGTCATGTCTCTTGTAGACGAAACATTCTTTTATTTCTTGAACTTGAATCTTCTTTTCCAATTCAAACATACTGACTGAATAATCTCATTTTTCAATTATTCAACCTTTTCATTTTACCGAGTTCAATGTTAGCCAGATTATTCAACATTTTATATGTTTTGATGCAACAACAAGATGTTATTTGTAACAAGTAGTTTTGTTGGTTGGTTAATTGGTCATATTTTATTCATGAAATGGGTTGGATTGGTATTATTCTTCACCAGTTTCATTCCTCAGTCTTCTTTTGTACTCCGACCTAGAAGATGGTAACTTGTCAGTTACCGCAAAAACTTGAAACGTCTCATCAATCACCATGCCTTCAGCAAGAATCTCGTTAGTGATTTGTTAAAGTTCAAGGAAATGATCTACAACATATTTATCATTAGACACCTTGTAATCCATGAACTTAGCTACCATTTTTTTTTTGCTCCCAACAGTCTCATCATGGTATTTTTCTTCTAATGCAAACCACAAATCAAAAGCATTATAATTTTCTTTTGCATTATAAAAATAATACATTGCGTCTTCCAAACAATTCATAATATGATTTTTAGCCATATAGTTATCTCTGTAATCCATAAGGTCAGTTTCACGTCCTTTTTCATCCAAAGTTTCATCAAAATGATGCGATACACTGATTTAACTCATGATAGCTTTGGAAAAACAACATCTTTGACTGTCATCTCTTAAAATCCTTTCAGTTGAACTTTTGTGGTCTTTCAACTTCGTTCTTCCCCATTGTTACAAGATAAACGGTAATGTGTTAAGATTGTTGGAGCCTTACAACTATGAACAACGATGTTAGGTGTGTCAAATAATATGTAAAATACTTAATGAAAATATCTCTACCACAAACAACTTGACGAGGGATGAATCATAGGTTCAACAAGTTGTCCTTATGATGTGTTTTAGAAATAGTGGTAAAAGATTCGATACTCAAACTTGTGAAGATTTTATTTTTAAACCTAATTTTCAATACTAAATATAAAGAAGATTAAAGTAAAATTGATTTAAGATTATGGAAAGAACTGAGACTAAGGATTCCACCATTAGCCAATTTTTCAAGTGATTTAGCATTAATAATTATCTTGCAACTCATACATTCAATTGATTCTAAATATTGCCAAAATTAGATTTTCAAAATAATAGTTATAAATCAAAAGTATGAGACATCAATAGCTCTAAACTAAGCATGATCCATCAAAAGAAAACAAAACTAATTGATAAAAATCATTATTTCAAATTTAATTCAAAGCAAATAATCATAAAAGAATTTGCAAAAAAATAAATAAGATAAAAATATACCACTTTATTAGCGGAAAAATGGCTTCCTCCATCGCCTCAGTAATGGGGTCTAGTTCCTCATGTTGTAAACACTCTCAAGATGTTATTCATGGCTCAAAAATTGTTTACAAAGATGAAAAGAATGAAAATTATGTAAACAAAGGGTTTGCAACGGTGTAATGGCGTTGCAGATTACTGTTTCCACTGTTACAGAAAGAAAGTGCTTCCACTGAAGATAAACGTTATTATTCTGAAGATATCCGTTGCAGATGGGTTGAAAAAACTGTTACAACTGAAGATAAATGTTGCAAAGACGAAGATATTCGTTGCTGTTCAGTTGAAGAAATCGTCGCATATTCCTGTTCTTCCCTACAACAGCAGCACTTTTTCTTTCTTCCTGTTTTTTTTTTCAATTGAAGCTCCCCCCTTTTTTACGCGATACCTTTGCTTTTCTATAGGCTCCACAAACCCTAATTAATCCTCCTGGATCGATAAGGACTCAAAGATCAATCCAAAAAAAACTTTAATTCCTTGTTTATCCGGAAAAGAAAAAAAAATTAACTCGGAAGTAATCTCGGTTTCCAGCCTGTTTCTTGGATATAATTGATGTGTGGTTATCCCTTTAGGTTTCTGCTTCAATTTGGAGTAATAAAAACGTGTTTTAATCCCATGAAATCCGTTAACCAAATTCAACAGAATCTCATCCGTGAAAATAGGCTTCCCACCTTTCTCGGATTTGAACGGAAGTGAAGGGGTGCCCTTATGCGATCTGAATGTGCCTATATCCAAATCTTGGGTGCCTTTAGTAATTTTTCTCGGGTGCTATTAACATTTTTTGAGCCGATTTTTTTCACAGTTATTTATTTTCCAAAAATACCTACAAAGACATAAAATCACACAATAAGTACAAAATTGAGTACCAACAAAATATGAAATTGAGTAAAATTTAGACACAAAAATGTGTCTATCAAATACCCCAAAACTTATTATTTGCTAGTCCTCGAGAAAAATATAATCTAAAAATAAAATAAAACCCTAACTCACTTTCGCAGGAATCACGACTACATTTAGCATGTGTAATAAGCCTTTAAACCCCTAGGTGTCCCTAGTGGACGAGTTTTTTCTCGCGAGGGTTTACAAGAGGTGTACCCACAAAACCTTCTACTCCAAACCCTAGTTACCTGTGAACGATTGAGGGTAAACACTAAACAAGCTATTTAGTTAGCATATTAAATTCTTCGGCTATGGGAATCATTACCCTATATGAGTCCAATTTTTGTAGACGAGTTTGCACTCAACATACTAAAATTCATATATAAGAAAACAAAGCTCTACTTAGATAGTCGTTCAACCACGATACTCAAAATCAATCAAAGTACAATCACATGAAAAGATTTAGAAGATGGATATAGACAAGATGAAGTTTGCATGTGTTGACTAAGGTGACCGGTGTTTCCCATATATTTCTGAAGGTCACTGCCAGGATGAATCCTAATGGATTGAGATATTCTCCCACTAGTCTTACTCCTTATACTAATATCGACTCAGATGGTATATACAAGGGTCTCAGCGCATGCTTCTTATCATCATCTTAGATGATAGTTCTCATGGATTCTGTGTTCCACGCTTGCTTAGGCGGCGGAGACAGGGAGAACACAAACTATTGATATCAAAGTGTCAATACTCAAAAAAAATAAAATAAGATAAAATAAAATAATGAGGCTTGATCTCAAACACTCTGCTTCATCCTGGCGGCGATAAAAATTCGATATTGGTGCCCCACCAAATCACTTAGAGAAACACAAAAAATTTACAAAAATAAAAACAGAAGGTGATATGATCGAGATAGACTCCGAGATATGGTGACGACTATCATTTTATTTCTAACACCTGAACTCTGTCCTTTTATGAATAGACCATTTAACTGGGAACACCAGTTCCTATAGAAAAAGAGATAAGTTTCCATCTACCTAGAATGGTTAGTGTCATCCTGAATTGTTCACAAGTTTCTAAATTTTGGAGTTTTATTATTGCACTAAAAAGTTTCTCCCTTACCCCCAAACGTAAACCAAACAGTTTCCTTAATGTTTCAAAATAAAGAGAAATATCAATAGATAAGTAAAAAGAGGAATAAAGAGATAAGTCAGAAAGATAGTACCTGGGTGAAGCGTAACAATCCTTATACGGAGAATAAGACAGAAAATAAAAACCTAAAAATGAATAATAAAAAAAAACCTACAAAAATCTAATAATGTACATAAAAAACAACCTTGATGGTCAATCAAAGTAAACAGGGTCCTCCAGAGGGACCTCCTCAACATCATCTGTAAAAAAAAGCTCTAAAAATGGTTTCAATCTCTGACCGTTAACCTTGAAAGGATTTCTACCATCTTGAGTCTCAATCTAAATAGCACCATGAGGAAAAATATTGCGAACAACAAAAGGACCGGTCCACCGACAACGTAACTTCCCGGGGAATATATGCAAACGAGTATCATACTGAAGAACTTTTTGACCCGGAGAAAATGACTTTCTTAAAATATTTCTATCATGCACAAGTTTCATCTTGTTCTTATACTCCCTAGCACTATCATATGCATCTTTCCACTAGTCTGTGGTTGATATTGGTAGATACTTTGTGGGTAATATCATATTTCTTCATCAAAAGCTTAAACGGTCGATTACAAAAGTGTGACCCTCCATCACTAATTATAGCTCGCGGTGTACCAAAACGTGTAAATATGTTATCATTCAAAAACTGTACCACAACCTTGTGGTCGTTTGTTTTACATGAAACCGCCTCTACCCACTTAGATATATAGTCTACAACGACAAGGATGTAAAAATTACCAAAGGAATTAGGAAAATGACTCATACTTCTGACAACGCTCACAAGCAACACAGTAACTGTGGGAGTCTTTAAGTCGACGTTGCATCTCCCTAGACGGTTTGGTATCATCCTATAAATGAATCTGATGCATAGAAATAGTAGGACTTATACCCTTAATGTCTACTATGGTTCACCCTAAAGCTTCCTTATTGTCTTGAAGCACGTTCAGTAGCCTACTTTCTGGTTACTATCCAAGTCAGATGCTACAATCACAGTCAAAGTCTCAGATGGGCCTAAATACACATAGTTCAGGGTATCTCGTAGTTGTTTAAGGTCCAACTTAGGAGGCTCTTCTAAAGAAGGAATTAGGGTAGACTTAGAAACTGGTAGTGTTTCGAACTTAGATTTTCAGCCATTACTAGTGTCTATCAAAGGGGCTGATCTAACAAAGCATTCACCTCATTAATCACACTATCATCATCAAAATCAAACCTAAAGTGGGCTAGGCATTTCTCTAATGGATCTTCAAACAAAGTGTTTGGTAATGACTCCTAAACTAATGTTCCTATCATGTTCACCTCTTCAATGCACGTGTCATCTAGCTCAGGTGGTTGCTCACTAATATTGAAAATATTCAACTCAATAGTCATATTACCCGAAGATAAGTTCATAATACCGTTTCGACAGTTAATGATTGCATTAGATGTAGCTAAAACGGGGACCTAATATCACAGGTATCTGATTCTCTGGGTCAGGGACATGTTGGGTATCAAGGACAACAAAATCCACTGGATAAATAAACTTATCGACCTCAATAAGAACATCATCTATGACACCATGGGGAATTTTCACAGACCTATCATCTAACTGCAGTATTATCTGAGTAGGTTTCAAATCACCAAGTCCTAGCTGGATGTACACATGGTATGGAAGTAAGTTCACACTGGCTCCTAAGTCAAGTAACACTTTCTCAACGCGGTAGTTACCTATTGTGTAAGAAATGGTTGGGGACCCTGGGTTTTTGTACTTAGGAGTTGTATTTTTATGGATAATTGAACTCACATGACTAGCTAAAAAGACTTTCTTTTGTATACTAAGCTTTCGCTTTCGCGTACACATATCCTTAAGGAACTTGACATAAGTAGGAATCTGCCTAATTGCATCTAATAAAGGAAGGTTGATAGTGACTTGCTTAAAAACCTCCAATATGTCGTTGAAAATGGATTCCTTCTTGGTTAGTGCTAACAGTTGTGGGAACGGGGCTCTAGGCACAAAATCTGGCTTATAAAGAACTGCATCGGGCTCTTTAGAAACTTCATTAGTCTCTTCAGCTACTGGTTTAGAAGGGTGACCTACTGTATATTTACATGATTACCTTGTTGTCTACCGCTTTACCATTCCTAAGGGTTCTAATTGCATTCACATGATTTGATAATTTCTCACCATAAGATATTTCATGAACTCCTCTAGGATTGGGTTGGGTCTGACTAAGAAACTTACCTTTTTCTCTCAAAGACTCATTCAACTGACTAAACTGGGTTCGTAAATCGTAAATAGCCTGAGAGTTAGCCTGGATCATCTTTTTATTGTCTTCTAAATTTTGTTCAACCGATTGCTGAAACTTAATAGTGTTATGAGATAAAGAGGTGAGAGTCTCTTCTAAACTCATGATTTTCTTATCTGAATTGTTCTGAAATTGTGTTGGTCCTAAAGGATTCTTGGTATAGCCAAAACCTGGGGGAACCTTAGAATTATTAGACTGACCTTGACTCTAGCCCTTAGACCAAGAAAGGTTAGGATGGTTTCTCCAACAAGGGTTATAGGTTTCCGAATAAGGGTCAAACTTCTGATGATTATCAAATCTAGCGTTATTATAAAGAGCATGGGCGTGCTCTTCAACAGTCTGTCCTCCCCAAAATGACTTGGGCTCAATTCCACAACTAGATTGACTCAGTTCTAAAGATTCTAACCTTTTTGATATAACTGTTATTTTGTCATCTCATTCAAAAGATCCTTCTAGCCTATTGATATTTCCTCTACTTAGAAGAATTGTTTTATGGCGCTCCCTACTATTTTCCCATTGCTGGGTTTTTTTGGCGATTTCATTCAAAAATGTCATTGCACCATCGACGGTTTTATTTTCAAACCCACTTGTGCATAAAGACTCAATCATGGTTGTTGTCGAATAATCTAAACCCTCGTAGAGGATCTGAACTAGCCTTACTTTTTCTAAACCATGATGGGGACATTGTGATAATAAGTCATTGAACTTTTCCAAATACATATATAAAGATTATCCCTCTTGTTGAGCAAATGTGCAAATCTACTGCCTAATAGATGATGTTTTGATCCTAGAAAAAAACTTATGAAAAAAAGAAGATGTAAGTTGTTCATAGATTTCAATGGACTCAGAAGTCAAACTATATAACCAAGATTTGGCTTTGCCTCTTAGTGAAAAAAGAAACAATCTAAGTTTCAATGCTTCATCATCTAGGTCCTTAATCCTGATGGTACTACATATTTTCTCAAAATCCCTAACATGGAAATAGGGGTTTTCATTTTGTTTCCCTAAGAAGATTGGGAGCATCTGTATGGTCCCAGGTTTTAACTCATAGTTTGCTTCAGTTTCAGCTAACTTGATACATGATGGACGAGAAGTCCTAGTCGGGTTCAACAAAGCTTTTTAAAGTTGACATTGCTGGCACTATCAAAGGACTAGGAGTAACTTCTTCACATAGTGTCAAGTTCTCAAAATTGAAATTTCTAAAAACATGGCCCTCAAAAGAAGAGTCTTCAAGGTCCTCGTTTCCAGGGACAAAACTAATAGGTTTGTCACTTATCAAACGACCTAGAGTGTCTCTTTTCCAAGCTCGTTAAGTGATGATTTCGAGCGGTCTTGGCATACACAAAAAAAATAAAAATTCTTATTGGGAGGGAATTCTAAAACAATCACAAGCAAGACTGACTCAACCAAATCAAACCTAGTGAATCTAGCAAACAAAAATCATGATGGCTCCACTTAGATTGTTTCTAGACCAGCTTTTATTCATTCAAAAGGCAACTAGTTACAGTTTTAGCAAACCTTTTAGAACGATCCGAATTAGATTAAGTCAAATAGAAACAGGATAAGCTCTAAGGAGATTTGATAACCCTGTCTCTTTGGAAACGTTCCCTTGGGTTAAAAGGCGGCCCGAATCTACTTAAACTAATCTTCATGAACTTTGAGTTAGGCTAACTGAGTAACTAATACAGTCCTTTTGAATGACTTTCCTATAAGATCGTTACCCTATCGATCTCTTTCTAGTCATAATTTTAAGCATAGGTTCGCGTTTGGTAACGTGTTCCTAAAGCGGGCAAGAAGGAAACGGTGATGAAATCCGAGTCCTTATCTTGTATGGCCAGTTCTTTCCCTTTACTAGAAAATAATTCTCTATTCAGTCCTCAACATATATGCATTGGAATACAGAAAATCCACTTGTAGGGGTTTCGTGGATTGATAGAGTTTTACCTCCCGTACCAGACGAGCGATGAACCGTTGAAGTCGACTCGGGCCAATGACTCATGTGTCAGTGTACGAACCCAAGGGGCTGAGACGATATCGTAATTGTCGTCCTTCCATGTGCAGTTTATATTTAATACTACCCTTCCGTAGGGCTTAAAAATAAAAATAATGTCTGAAACAATGTCCAAAATACCCAATAAAAGAAAATTACAAAAACAATTAAAGATTTCCTAATACAGTTTTTCTAAATTAAAATAACAAATAAAAACCATAAAAAGTAAAAATTAAATAATAAAAAAAACTCTTTGTCTTCTTTTCCGTTCTTTTAGCTTTAACTTTACTCCTTGTATTTTAATCACCAAAATCTTTGGCTCAATTTCTTCGCGTTTTCGTTCCAAAACCTGTAGCAAAAGAGAAATACAAAAAAACGTAAAATAGAACAACATAATAAAAATCTAAAAATAAAACTAATATTAAAAACAAAAATTAAACTTAAGATCTAACCTAAAAAAAATCCCCGGAGCGGCGCCAAAAATTGATGTTTTTTAGAAATAGTGGTAAAAGATTCGATACTCAGACTTGTGAAGATTTGATTTTTGAACCTAATTTTTAATACTAAAAATAAAGAAGATTAAAGTAAAATTGATTTAATATTATGGAAAGAACTGAGACTAAGGATTCCACCATTAGCCAATTTTTCAAGTGATTTAGCATTAATAATTATCTTGCAACTCATACATTCAATTGATTCTAAATATTGTCAGAGTTAGATTTTCAAAATAATAGTTGTAAATCAAAAGTATGAGACATCAATAGCTCTAAACTAAGCATGACCCATCAAAAGAAAACACAACTAATTTATAAAAATCATTATTTTAAATTTAATTCAAAGCAAATAATCATAAAAGAATTGCAAAAAGAATTAATAAGATAAAAATATACAACATTATTATTGGAAAAATGGCTTCCTCCGTCGCCTCATTAATGGGGTCTAGTGTTGTAAACACTCTCAAGATGTGTATTCATGACTCAAAAATTGTTTACAAAGATGAAACTAGTGAAAATTGTGTAAACAGAGAGTTTGCAACGGCGTAATGGCGTTGCAGACTACTGTTTCCACTGTTATAGAAAGAAAGTGCTTCCGCTGAAGATAAACGTTATTCTTCTGAAGATATCCGTCGCAGATGGGTTGAAGAAACCGTTGCAGTTGAAGTTAAATGTTGCAAAGACGAAGATACTCGTTGATGTTCAGTTGAAGAAATCGTCGCCTATTCTTGTTCTTCCCTACAGCAGCAACACTTTTTTTTTCCTGTTTTTTTTTCAATTGAAGCTCCCCCCCTTTTTACTCGATACATTTGCTTTATATAGGCTCCACAAACCTAACTAATCCTCCTGGATCGATAAGGACTCAAAGATCAATCCAAAACAAACTTTAATTCCTTGTTTATCCGGAAAAGACAATTTTTTTTAACTCGAAAGTAAACTCGATTTCCAGTCTGTTTCTTGGATATAATTGACGTGTGGTTATCCCTTTAGGTTTCTGCTTCAATATGGAGTAATAAAAACGTGTTTTAATCCCATGAAATCCGTTAACCAAATTCAACAGAATCTCATGCGTGAAAATAGGCTTCCCGACTTTCTCGGATTAGAACGGAAGAGAAGGGGTGCCCTTATCCGATATGCAGGTGCTTATATCCAACTCCTGGGTGCCTTTATCAATTTTCTGGGTGCCTTTAGTAATTTTTCTCGGGGTGCTATTAACACTTTTTGAGCCGATTTTTTCCACTGTTATTTATTTTCTAAAAATTCCTACAAAGACATAAAATCACATAATAAATACAAAATTGAGTACCAACAAAATATGAAATTGAGAAAAATTTAGACACAAAAATGTGTGTATCATCTTAACATATTAGTTCGCGGGTATACTCAATAATAAGCAATGCTAAACCCCAACTGCGGATATGTGTCCAGGATAAGGCTTCCCGATATAGCTTGTATTTGTACAACACAAGCTACCCACTCTCTGAACGTAGCAACAGGGATTGAAAGAGAAATAAATAAATATAATACGCAAAATAAAGCGAGAAGATTGTGAAAAAAAGACGGGATAGTAGCCGCTTCTGGAATGAGTTGAAAAGAGAATTTTCGAATAGTATTTATAGGAGAAAAGAAAAACTAGAGTTTCGATCTTTTCCTTGTAAAACTAGGATTTTTTTCTTTCTTGGAAAACAATTCATGACAAACCCGAAAAAAAATTCTCCCATAAATAAAATTCTAAGTAAATATTTGTAGTATACGCAGATCAAGTTAACGTCTCACTGGCATATTAGCACAAGCCCACGATTCAAGGCATGTGTCATTTACCTACCCATATAGCTTACTTAGAAATATAGTTATATGGTGAACCTCATTTTTAGTTTTACCTAATATTGAACTAAAAACTTATCTTTCATTCATTCATAAGAAATGGGTAAGTATCCTTAGACCCTTAATTAGATCATTAGATCAAATCACACCAAGACCGAATTTTTTTTTTTAATAAATCTTATTTTCTCCAACAGATATAAAGGGAGGGTGTGAAGATGAGTTTAATACAGTTTATAAGACATCATTTATGAGATCATTTGGTCTTGGAAAATCTCATACAGAATGTGAATAATCACATTTTATCATTTTTATGTTTTGAAATTAAAGTAATTATTTAATGAAAAAATTTCCCACATAGAAAATAAAACCTGTTAGTAAATACGTTTTGTACGTGTAACTAAATTTTTCAATAGAAAAGGATCTCATAAAAGATAATTTTATCCAACTTCCTAAAATTAGAGAGATTTTATGGTGCGTCTGGTTGTGAAAATCATAATTCCAATGGATTCATAATTTTATAGGATTATAAATTCTAGGAATCATATAAATCCCTGGTACATTGGCAAATCAAAGAAAAATCCTCTGATTTATATAAATTCTATATTTAAAGTCTTGTATGTCATTTGGAAGCGGTTAAAAGTTAGGGTAGATTTTCATACCTTAAGGTAAATAAAATAATTTTTATTTTATTTTTTCAGATAATAAAATTATTATTTAATCAATTTTTTTACATAATTTTTTTTTACATTTTTTAGATAAAGGAACACCAAGATACACAAAGGATTAGTAACGGAGATAATGTAAGTTACCAGATTCTCAGATGCTCAAAGGGTCCCTTGTATCTTTAAGAGGAAAGTTCTTTCCACCAAGGGAGCTATTTATCCAAGTAGTTTTAAGTATTTTTATTTATTTATTATTTTTTAAAGGTGAATAAAAAAAATTGTCTTCAAAAAATGTATATTTATTATATGTCATTGTCATGGGTTATAATGAAGAATTGTTTTTACGTAGTGTGACAATTTTAATAACGAAGAAAAAATATATTGGAATACGAGGGGCGATGAAATCCCTTTCTCAAATTTCCCAGCAAAACTTTGACGGGGAGGCGGAGGGGGTCAGATTTAAAATAAAGAATTTTTTGGAATCATATATCTATAAAAAAAACGTGAATCCAAAGAATTTAGATAACCAAATAAACCAAAAAAATTATAACTTTACCAAATCATTATCTGATCCTATAAATCCTACCTTTAAAATTTTATAACTGTACCACCATTAGTTTAATTTCTTCGGAAGATATCCTCCTACTATGTCCACATAGGGGAAAAACTGAGGATCATTGGAGATACTCATAATACCGGAAAATCAAAAACATAAAACATATTGGATCTATGAGTTTAAATGCCATGTCCGCGATAGGCAATCTTGTTCAACTGCAATCGTAGTGGCGGTACAGATATTAAAGCTTGATCTTATTCGTTATTTTTAGCTTTTTTTTAATTCGGAAATATTGTTCTGTATTCACTTCTCGTTCGCTCAATTTCTCACGAGCTGGTATTTTTCTGGCCGACTTTTCATTTATTCTTGAAGTCGGACAAGTTTCTGAATCCACCATCTAGTCATCAACTGTCTATCCCTGTCGAGGGACACGTTTAAGAACCCATGCAATTGTCACGTGAAAAAGAAGTAAGAAAATCCACGAGGTATCAGCTATAGATTCATGCACGTATTGTACGACCCACGTGAAGATGTGATGCAGCCCATATGGGTGGCATTATCTATCCATCTGTCTAGAAGGACTTTGCTACAAACAAACATTCCAAGCTAACAACAAAAAGAAGTTAAACTGAAAACTGATAACATGAAAACAAACAAGAGATCTAATATTAGGATTGGATTTTTGTTTCCTTACGTACAAATTACAATCACCGCTACTTCAAGAATTAAGACGAACAAAATCCAAAACAACATAGGACAACAGCTCCGTTTTCAGCTCCTTCGCAAGACATCAAACAGAAAAAAAGTAAATACCCCATATACAAGATACAACTCCCAAGGGACGGATCCAAAATTTTTTCTAGGATAGAGCTAAATTGGTACTAATTTACAAAGTGGCCGAAGACGGCGATAAATTTTTATAACAAATTACGTAATTAGTGGTTAATTTTAGTTCATAAATATAATACTAGATAGATAGACAACTAAAAATTTAAACGAACAACGTTAATAACGAAAAGTGACTATGGAAAAAAAAAGTTTATAGAGAAAAAAAAAAGAGACACATAATTGTGTTGAGAAAAAAAAAATTATTTACTTTTAAGTGAGAATCTAGATTGAGTGGACTAAAAATTATTTCATAAAAACTAAAATAAATAGTGTGTAGGCTAAAAGTACATTAAATGGGCTGGAACACTTGATATTGTTGAAGTTGTCAAAGATTAATCTCATTCGTACTTATGGAGGTTATAAGACACTTGGCATCCAAGTGTTCAATACCTAGTCATTAAGTACACATGGGAATAGAGTAGTACAACCTTAGCAACCAAGTATACTTAACTTGCAAAGATTTATTACTTGGTTATTAAGGAAAATACTTGATTCCAAAGTATTTATCTAGTATAAATAGGAGGGTGCTTATTTGGAGAACAACACACCAACTCTAAGAGCTCTGTGAGTTTTTCTTCTACTTATGAGGTTATAGAGTAGTATTTCTAGAGAATTTTTTGAGTGTTATGATTAGCTTCTTGCTACTCATAAATTAGTTATTGATTCATCAATCTTTGAGTGTTTTTAATTCTCTGTAAAAGTTCTTTGATGAAGAGTTGATCGTAATCGTTTGTGGATGTAGGCATACCATCGGACCACGTTATTTCTTGTGTTCTCGCTTTCTTGTTTCTTTTAATATGCATCTTCTTTATTTCTTATTTAGTTTCACATTGATCTAAAGAACTAGTATCTTGTGGGGAATTATTACCAATAATCCCAATAAGTGGTGCGGGGAGCGTGAAGAGGATAATAGTTAGAAGTAGAGATGTCGGCTTCCACATCTAGGGAGATATTTTTGAAGGTGCACAGATTTGATATCTAGTTTAATAGAATAATTTTACATCATGCCAAACTGATGTAAAAGGTATTCTTGTTAGTATGAAACAAATTACATCAATCAAGGAAAAGTCAACGGTCATATAAAAAGATTGGACCGATGAGAAGTGGGATGGCCTTGATATAGAGGCTTGTTCAAATATTCGTTTGTGTTTGTCGAGGTAAATCACTAATAATTTTCCAGTGAAACTTCGACAAAGGATTTTTAGGAGAAATTAGAGAAGCTCTACTTGTAAAAAGATTTGACTTTGAAACTTTACTTGAAGCGTCGACTCCATGCCGTTCGTATGTCTTTGAGTAGATCATATTAATGAATTTAATATGATAATATTCGATTTATCCATTATCAATGTTACTATCTCGGATATGGATAAACCTATGATATTATTCTGTTATTTACCTTTGTCACATTAAACTTGTATGGATTATTTGTTAAGTGACAAAACCGAATAAGATAATAAGTTGGCTTTCAACGATGTGGTTTCGGCTTTACAAGTCAAAGCTATGATAAAAAGAAAGCAATAATTTTATAATAAAGCTCAAGTTGAAGGCTTTTTTGTTGATGAATTCCAAAATGGTAATAAGAATTCGAAGTCGAAGAATCATTCCAATTTCAAAAGGAACAATATTGAGTGTTATTATTGTCGTAACCCGGTCATATGAGAGTTGAATTGTCCTAAGATAAAAGTAAAGGATGAAAAAACACCATAAAAATCATATTCGAAGAATGATATCGCTTCAATTGCGGAAAGCAGTGAAGTTTCGGTGGAGCCAATGTTTGGTCTTGATCAGGATGTGTTAACCACTACATCAAAGAGTTATCTCAATAATGGTTGGATGCTAGATTCCGGTGCTTCATACCATATGTGTTCCACTAGGGAATGTTTCACCACTTATAAAGACGTGAAAATAGTACTGTAAATTACTTGATAGATCAAAGGGGAAGTTATGTCCTACTATGAAATCTTATCTCGAGAAAATCGTTCGTCGCTTTGAAATGCAAAATTCTACAGCAATAAATTTTCCTTATGCTAGTGCGGTAGGTTCTTTGATGTATATGTTTTGTACTCGTCCATATTTCTCTTAAGCTGTTGGATTGGTTAGTCAGTACATGGATAATCCTGGGAGAGCACATTGGTAGGCGGTTAAGAGAATTTTGCAATATCTTCAAGGAACCATGGATGTTGGTTTAGTGTATCAAAAGGAGCAGAGTTTGAAGGTCTATGGATTTGTTGATTCATATTATTCTGGTGATCGAGATAAGTGTCGCTCTACTTCGGAGTATTTTTTTACTTTGAGTGGAGGACCTGTCAATTGAAGGTCTATGTTACAGCCAATTGTAACTTTGTCTACTATAGGCAGAGTATATTGATGTAACATATGCTAGTTGGAGATTTGGGGATTGTGCAAAAGAATGTGATTGTGAATTGTGACAGTAAAAGTACAATTCATCTTGCAAAGAACTAAGTCTATCATGCACGCACCAAGCATATTGATGTCTGTTATCATAAAATTCGAGAAGTGGTTGATAATGGAAAAGTTCTTTTATTGAAGATTGGTACTGAAGACAATCCATCAGATATGTTGAAGAAAGTCGTTCCGAAGGTCAAGATTGAGAGGTGTCTCATCTTGATCAACACTGCTCGTTGTTGATACCCTAAGGGCATTTGCGGCTAGTTTAACTCGATTTTTGTGGAACCATTGATAAGGTGGAGAATTGTTAGAGTTGTCAAAGACTAATCACATTCATACTTGTGGAGGTTATAGGACACATGGCATTCAAGTGTTCAATACTTAGCCATTAAATACACATGGGAATAGAGTAGTACAACCTTAGCAACCAAGTATATTTAACTTGCAAGGATTTACTAATTGGTTGTTAAAGAAAATACTTAAATCTCAAGTACTTATCTAGTATATATAAGAGGGTGCTCATTTGGAGAAGAACAGACCAACTCCAAGAGCTCTGTAAGTTTCTCTTCTACTTGTGAGGTTATAAAGCAGTATTTCTAGAGAGTTATTATGATTAGCTTCTTGCTACTCATAAATTAGTGATTGATTCATCAATCTTTGAGTGTTTTTAATTCTCTGTAAAAGTTCTACAGTGAAGAGTTGATCGTAATCGTTTGTGGATGTAGGCATACCGCCGAACCACGTTAATTCTTGTGTTCTCGCTTTCTTATTTCTTTTAGTATGCATCTTTTTTATTTTTACTTCAGGTCCACATTGATCCAAAAAATTAGTGTTTTATGGGGAACTATTACCACTAATTCCAACGGATATTAATGGGCTAAAACTAAAATTTTATAAAATTCTATACTAAAATAATAATGGTCCAAAAACAGGAACATTACCGTAATCTAGGTTAGTCCCTTGCTTAGCCCATCCCTGCAACTCCCTTAATAGTTTTGCTCTTTTCTGGCTTTTTTTTTTCTTTAATACAAAGATTGAAAGACTAAATTTAAAATAGAATGACTAAACTTATACATTAGCGGGTATAATCTTAAAGAAGAAAGGAGACGATCGCTAACAAAATAAAAAGGTGCTATCTTCTAATTGTGCGGAAGTCGAGCACACTTGCGATGGAAGCATTTTTCGGTGCACCTCATAGTCACCCTTGAATGAAAAAAAAACAGTCGGGTTAAATTCTCGTTGATTAGGAAAGCGAATGATCCATGATCATAATCAATCAATAAACGAATCCGGTTCATTTGAAAAATAAAAATATATACAAATAAAGAGAGAAAATAAATACAAATAAAGGGAGCTTCAAGACAATACCGTGTCAATCAGCTAGGGGACAACAAGTTGAATTAAGAGCTCTGTTGCGGAATTCAGGCACCATATTACCACCAGTGAGCGAAATGTCGTGCTTTCTAACACTTCCAAAATAATTGAGTTACACATGGTTTGGTTGCATCCTAACCAACACGTATGGACAGTGCTCAAATGTCTTGCTTTCAAACGCTTTCAAATAATTGAGTTACACATGCCATCCTGGCACAATTGGTAAAAGCTGGTATCAACATTAATGGGGCGGGTACTATTTTATATAAGATAAAAGAATTATAAATGATCCTAATTGTTGGGTACTATTTTATATAAGATAAAAGAATTATAAATGATCCTAATTGTTGATCACTCAAATGATATCGACCCCTTAATGTTGGTACCAGCTTTTAGCAATCATGCATCCTGGTGCATCCTCAGCAACAAGTATAGGCAATGCGTATAGGCACAGGTACACTTGTCACGTGAACAAAAAGCCCAATAAGAAGAGTCGAAGACATGCGTCAGATATATATCTATATATGCACGTAGCTTACGGCCATGTAAATCAGATGAATACAAGAAATGTCAAAGAATTTGTTTCCAACAAACTCAAATATTAGGAGTAAAGGAAGTTTGAACTTGATTACTGTAGACAACAAGCACAGTCCGGAGTTCTGGACTAACAGATTTCGTTAACTAAATTTGCAACCCAATTTACAGTTACTGCTTTGTGCCTCAAGAAAAAATCCAAGAGAAATTACAGCCCTGAATTTTACATAAAAGGTCTCGTCCAATGTTGTCGCCTCTTGTAAGAAACCAAGAAATTGTAATAATACACAAAAATACACACAAAAAAGTAAAAGTAGAAAAATATGAACAATATTAACCGGACTACCGGAGTATAGGTTGGTTACTGGCCACCAATGAATGGCGATTTAAATACTAAGTACTTTGCTTAACTCTGACTCCAACAACTCGCGTACATAACCTTCTGGAGAGACTCGTCGTTGCTTGCTTTCTTTCTATTATTGGCTCCATGGACAGCATCGTTGATATCCTTTCTTCGCTGCGACATCGTTTTATGGCTGGAATCTGTAATCACTGTTTTCTTATCATTACCGATAGTGGTATTGATATTAGCAGCAGCGAATTGATCAACGCATGATGAAAGGACTGTGTCCCATTCGAATTCCTTATCAGGACCATGACGCTGATGATCATAATAAGCATTATTAAGAGGCCCTTGAACTACTGGAACACTAGCTGCCATCCAACTTCTTCCCGAAATAGTGCTAGCCATTTTCTCGTTTCTTAAAGCGTTTGACGAACTGAAGAGGAAAGGAAATTGAGGAATACTTGAGAACCGTACAGTTAGGGGTATTTAAGAGAGAAGAAAGGGTGCAGCAGGAGATAGAGGTTACTGGTGTTATCGGTAACAATTAGCGGCACGAGATGGGAATTTTAAGAAAGATTAGACACGTAGGTTTACAGAATTAGTATGAGTCATCATCGATGCCACGAATCTATTTATCTTTTCAAAGAAGTTGATCAATGCTCTTATCTAGGGCTGCACAAACCCGACCCAACCCAACCCGCACCCGCCCAGTCTGACCCGATCCGTCGTCGAACGAGTCGGGTGTGGGTGAGATCAAAACCGACCCGACCCGACCCATCCGTTTACCCGCCAGAAAACACACGTGAGAATTAGTACGTGAGAAAACACACTAACAGTACTAACAGATGATCGAGTGAAAGAGCTTCTTCTTCTCAAACAACATCCAACTGAAACCAAAACAGGAAAAAAAAACCAGAGAGAAAATAGAGAAATAGAGTGAAAGAGAAATAGAGAAGACGAAGAACCTTGTTTTGAAGAACACCAGATTCTTGTTTTGAGAAACACGAGATTGAAGAAGCTCACAGAGAAGAGCGTCGTCGAACCATAGACGAGTCTTGTTGAAGAACACACAGGCACACAGTTGAAGACGAAGGTGTTTTTGCTGCACATAAGGTAAGTAAATTCATACCTACTTTTTTATTTCACTTAAATCACATGATTGATTGTATTTATTCCAAAATCTCCGAATTTTTGGGATTTGATTTTGAAAATTAGGGTTCATAATTGAATTTAGGGTTTTCTATAATTAAGTTATTTAAGTTGTTCCTTGTCTAATTTAGGGTTTATAATTGACAGTAGATATGGTATTTATCATGTTTCGATTATTAGAAATTTAGGGTTTTTTAAAATTAGGTATGGTTTCTAGTATTCAGCTGAATTGAGTTGCTAAATCCCTTTTTTTTTCTCTGTGTCTCTATATAATCATCTGAAATGTGGAATTGTGTTTGATTCCAAACTTTTTTTCCTGTCTTGTATTTCAAGAATTTCGTACTGCATCTATTTATTTCCTTGTAACTTTTCCTCAAATATGAAAATTTCAGTGATGGGGTTCATTAGTGATAGATTGGAGCCTGTGTATGCAAAATTGGTTAAGTTGATTATGCATCAAGAATCCTATAGACTATACACATAAGGATGGATGGGTTAAATTCTGATTTTGTATACTTCTGTTCTTCATGTCAATAATAAGAAGAGATCTACACTCTTTATAATGCCTCAGTGTTCCTAAATTCATTGCAGTAGTTGGCATTTGGCTTGTTTATTGTCAGTTTAATCTATGCCACTTGCCAATCAGTTTGTAGAATTTCCTCCCTCAGGTATTGGGTATAAGAAACATTAGACTTGGAAAATCAGTAAACAGGTGTATGAAGTTGGTTATACCTTCACCATGTATTTGAGCTAACATTATGTGTTATTAAATCTAGTAACTTAGAGTCATATTTTTCCAACTATAAGCATGAAATGTATCTGTGGATTGTTGAGATGTAACATCTTGAGATCAGCTTTGGATTTATTTATTGGATCTCTGGATTCTCTGCCTTTGTTTACCTCATTATTTATCTCTGGATTCTCCGCCTTTGTTTACCTCATTATTTATCTCTGGATTCTCTGCCAAGTTCATGAAAAAAGTTTGCATCATTTCTGGGCGGGTGACCCGCACCTGCCCGACTCGACCCGCCATGTGAGCGGGTCAGACCCGACCCGACCCGAGGACCAGGCAGGTCGGGTGCAGGTGAAAAAATTTTAACCCGACCCACCCGATGTGCAGCCCTACTCTTATCAGCTCTCCTTAAGGTCATGTTTACCGAATGCATTCACAGTGCCCATTTGTCTAACTTACCAGGTTACCCTAAAATAAAATGCTAAATATATCTATCTAAAGTAACAATCTTAGAAGATAATGACGGTGGACAATGTTATCTTATTAGCTGATTCCACACGTACCATTGAAAATCCCATGATTATTTGTCGAACGGATCTAACGGTTATTAAAGCAGTTTTTTTAAACCTTAGTTAGATATTGCTATGAGTTTTATAAAAGCACTTCTTTACTGCGTGTTGTTGTGTTAAAAAAAACAGTTTAACGTTTGGTAAAATATAAATTAAAAGTTAAAGTTAATTAAAAAAGTTATTAGATTGTATTTGGTAAAATATCAGGTACAACTTGTTATTGTAGCAAACGACAAAAATAATTATATTTCTGCATATATTTATTTTTCTAGTTTATTGGATTTATAAATTATTAAATTTTTAACTATAATTATATATATAATACTAAATTTACTAATAATAATCATTATTGTTATTGTTAGTCATTGTGGTGTTGGGTACATTCTCCAACATCCAGCCAACCACTAGAACTATTCTGGTTATCCAAAATTCGATGTAATTTAGATAAATTTTCTCAAAAATCAGGTTATACGCAATTATATAGATTTTCTATCTAAGATGTTAATTAACCGTAACATGATTCTCAGGATAATATCGATTTAGAATTATTCTTTGATTAATTCGTTTATTTTTCTACGAAGTAAATGATAAAAGATAAAAAATAGTAATATATATATATTTTTGTGTACTTTAATTAAACAAAATTATAACCCAGTGTTATTAATTTTTAAATGAAAAGGAAAATTAATGAAGAAGAAAACGAAAAAATAAGAGTGGTAATAGTTATAGGTCAAATTTAATTTAAATTTTTTAGGTGGTAAATAGGAAAAGGTAAAATTGAAAAAAAAATTATTTTAGAAATTGTAAGTGGGTGGTAAATAGGAAAAATGAGGGTGACAAACAGGTAAAACCATCTTTTAAAAGCTCCTACTCCCCATCTTTTGAAAGTTAGAGTTTGGAAGTGCTTTGCATAAAAAGCACTTTAGAAAAACTTTACCAGACACTGTGATGAAAAAATATTACTAGATATATGATTTCAA
Organism: Papaver californicum; assembly: GCA_023531435.1. Taxonomy (NCBI): domain Eukaryota; kingdom Viridiplantae; phylum Streptophyta; class Magnoliopsida; order Ranunculales; family Papaveraceae; genus Papaver; species Papaver californicum. Next base: position 3,126,125 of record JAJJMC010004708.1, on the reverse strand, counting down.
AGTGCTTTTTGGAAGAAAAAAATACCAGTCATTTTTCACGGTATTGAGATGGTAAAAGGCTGAATTGGATTCCCCACTCTCACTCGGGACAATATCTAGAAATTTTTCACGGTATATGATGTAGAACATTCCATATTTAGATTTTTATATTTTTTGGAAGTGTTTTAGGATTAGAATTTCTTATTTTTAGAATTTATTTAATTTCAGAAAAGTACTGATTATTTTTAGGACTTCTTATTTCCAAGTTAGGGTATTAAGAGTTATATTAGGAATATGAGTTTTATTGTTTTCCCTATATAGGAGACACGTCCAGTGTAGTTACACATATTATTATTATTATTAAATCAAATTGATTTTCTCTACAACTCTTATACTTTTGCTATCAAATTTCTCTATTCACACTTTTGTTCTACATTAAGTGGTATCAGAGCCTATCTTCGATCCTCTTGTTCTTTTCAATCTAATCTTCTTTATTATTTCATCTCTTCTACCTATTGACGTGGGACATCTATTAGATTTATGAATTATATTTTTATTATTATTATAGATATTTCTTATTTTTATAATTTATTTATTTTTAGAAGTTATTTATTTTTAGAATTACTTAGATTGCAAGTTAGGGTTTCTAGAGTTTTCTTAGAACTAGAGTTTAAATCTTCCCTATAAAAGGAGACACGTTTATGTAGTTTTATATCACGTTAAAATTGTTCAATTAAAACATGAGTTAATCTCAGTTATCTCTCTTTTTCTACTTTATTTTCTATACTCCACGCTTCCGTTATCCGTCAAGTCTGTCTTTGATCCTCTTGTTTTTTCAATCTAATCTTCTTTATCCTTTCGTCTCTTCTACCTATTGAGATTAAATTCTATTAACTATCCTTTTATTTTTCAGTTATCAAAAAAGAAAAAAAAGAAAAAAAATCATCATCTTCCATATTCATCTTTTAATCTTGGTTCAAATTCCTCCCTTACCTATCTTTTTCTTCATCTTTTCTAATTCTTGGTTCAAATTCCTACCTTACCTTTTCTACAAGATTCTTTGGTGAAAAAACAAAAAAAAAAACAAAAAAAAACAACAACTGATCATCTAATTTTCTTTATCATGTTTAATTTTGACCATGTCTTTCGTGAAATTGCGAAATTACAAAAAGAAAGTCGTCGGCGAATCGCATAAGCGAAGGTTAGTTTAGATAAACTCGAAAAAGTGATTGGTCACAGCTTGACATTCATATGGTTACTTCTCCAATAATACAAGCATCGACACCAACACTTTCTTCACCAATGATGGAATCACCATTAATACATGATCTGCAAGTTTTCAAAGTTATCCAAGATGAAGTCTCATGTGTTCCTATTTTGGAAGATCAAAATCTAGTTAAGAGTGATTTTTTCGGTGAAAAATGCTCCAAAAACATTACTTCGGTTATTTCGTACAACGTCGACATCTGTTTTTGCGTCAAACGATCTATTATATGGTATTCTAATCTACAATCATCAAAATATTTAAAGTATACTATTCGTTGGACGGGTCGTCTGCAGTATCTGGTAAACTCAAGGTCCAATTCTTTTCAAGATGGTGGGCCTGATGTAGGACCTGTTTTTTAGTATTTTGTCAAATCGAGACGAATTCTTTTCAAGATGACGGGCCTGATAGGGCCGACACTGAGGAAGGTTAATAAAGCCTGGCTTTGGGGCAGCACGGGCAAGGGGGCAGCAAAAAAAAGTTTTTTCGTAGGGGTTTTTATGTTATAAAAAAAAATTAGTCTAAAACGTTATTAGAAAGAAAAATAATAGACGTACTCAAGTAGATATAGAGGCAGTACAGAAATAAGTAATTAATTTAAGTGTTTAACAGTAAATACCTAGTTAACTAACCAAAAAAAGTCCAGAAACAAATTTTTTTCTCTCTATCGTTCTTTCTCTGTCTCGAACATTCTTTTTCCTTTCCTCCCTCTTCTTAACACTCAGGCTCAACATCCACGACCTATAATCTCATGGGGAATAAAATTAATCAATGAATAGGATTGATAATCATTTTTTTATGTATTAAAATCATGATCTATTTTCTATTTAACTTTTTGATCTTTTAGGGAAAAACTGTAAATCCCTAAATTGTATTCTTAGGGAAAAAATTTTCAAATCCCCAATCTAATCATATGTTCTGAAATAATCCAAAGAATTTGTTGATTATAGTTATGCTGCATTTAGTACTTTTTTTTAATACCTTCATCAATCATTGCTGGTCATGATTATCATTTATAATCAAGCATTAGGTAAATTTGACAGACTCAATCTCATTTTTATTAACAAATTCATTGATCTGACCTTAGTTTCTTCTTCAGTAAATTTGGTTACTCTTATTTCAGATTTTTCATAAATCTACAAGAAACCATGGAATAGAATCTCTTTTCTGATGACATCTAAAACACAATGAGTTTTGGTATATATGAATGAATAAAGAAGATGAAACAAAACTTGAATCATATCTTTGATGGGGTAATATTTTTACTTTTGCTTTGGGGCAGCAAAATCTCAGGGCCGGCCCTGGGGCCTGATGTATGACATATATTAGATTTATGAAATTATATTTCTATTATTATTATATGTATTTCTTATTTTTAGAAATTATTTATTTTGAGAAGTTATTTATTTTTAGAATTACTTAGATTGCAAGTTAGGGTTTCTAGAGTTTTCTTAGAACTAGAGTTTAAATCTTCCCTACAAAAGGAGACAAGTTTATATAGTTTTATATCACATCAAAATTATTCAATCAAAATATGAGTTAATTTCAGTTATATCTCTTTTTCTATCCTATTGTCGATATTCCACACTTCCATTCTCCGTCAGTATACAAATCATTTTCAAATCTGATTTCGAACGGAATTTAAAAGTTAAAGCATTTGGGAGAAGTTTAAAAAAAGGAGAATTTCAAAATGTGACACGAAATTTAAACTCATGGGCATCATAAATAAACATTTTTTTTTATATAGAAAACACACTTCACTTATAGGAGGTGTTTTAAATATTACGTAAGTGTTTTAAAACCATGTAGTGTTCCATGCTTCAAAAAAGAAGAAGTAGCGTTTCAAATTATAGGAAGTTAGTTAGTTAGTGTCGGTTAAAGCAACACATCCAGTTTAACAGGAGGGTAGTCAAATGAGATTTATGAGGACTTGTAGAGAGTTTTCAAATATGTTGTTAGTCAATAGAGATTATAAGAAAGTCTCCTAAACTCTCTTGTTATTGGATAGAGACTTTTTAAAAGTCTTTTAAATTCTTTATAAACACCAGGTTATTCGATAAAGATTTGTTAAGAGTCACTTAAACACCCTTGTTATTAGATATAGACTTCAAAAATCATTGATTTGTTGTTTATTGGGATTTTGGGAGACTTTTTTGAAGAAATTAGGCATGACCAAAATCTCTCCTCTATAAGTGATATTTTGGGAGACTTGAAAAATTGGGATATAAAAAATATAATCCAAAGGTCCCCACTCCTCATCCTTATCGACTGCCTATCCACTGTACACGCATCTATTCAATTCCTTCATCTTCTTCTTCCTAATTCGCCTACTATTCCTTCATCTTCTTCTTCCTTCCCCCACGTCTTCTTCTTCCATTCCCTCAACGATTATGTTGTTGCATCCAGAAAAAACTATTTTGTTCTTTCTTTTTCTTTTTCTCTTCAAGTTATTAACTCTTGACACTTTAACCTATTTCAAAAATCTAAAATTGAGGAGTGTTGATTTTACATGAGCCAAACATGACCCCTTTTAGAAATTGTCAGTCTCTTCACACACTCACACACATTATGATTCAAGGAATAAAATAAAATATCCAGGTATATTTTCCATCTAATTTCAGTATCTCTAGGTTTAGCTTTACAACAAAGGGGTTATTGATATTTCACTGTTTTCACCACAATTTGCAGTACAATTGTTGTATTAATTCACTTTGAGAAAGTTTTCTAACTTGAATTTTGATGCATGGGAAATTTCAGCTGCTTTTGTGTATCATGTGGCTGTGGATGTGATCAAACCAAGACTTCAAGTCAATGGGAAGCTCCAAGTTTCTCCTGCTGTTAAGAAAGGTATAAAGAATCATTGGTACCTCATCTGTGATTCATCCATTTTGTGTTGAAGATTTGTGCTTAAATTACACGGTTATAACTTTATCTAATACACCTAATTATAGGCTTGTTTGTATGGAGGTTACACTGATGCTTTCTGGAAATTACAAAGGAAGAAACATGAAATTTTCTCTGAATGAGAAGTAGATTATCCTATATTGTTAGTTCAAAACATTATATAGCTTTGATTAGTACATGTTTCAGGTTAATAACTAATAAACTAGCAATATTATTACACAATCGTAGGGTATTGTATAGTCGAGACTATGGATTGATTAACTTTTCTATGAGGTTGTTGCGTAGTAATTTAATGAGGTAGTGAATAAGTTGTTATCATATGAAGCCTTATCACTGAGTACTTTATACTCTATAGTCTGGACATGTTGTGAACAGACTAATTTTTTTATATGAGGTCACTGTGGAGAAATTTAGCAAGGGAGCCACTCAGTTGTTAGTGTAGTAAAATGTTGTCACAGAACACTCTATAGTTCAACATGTTATGAATGGATTGATTTCATATATGAGACGGTTGTTGAGTAATCCGATAAATGAATCTGATATTCGACATGTTTGATGTAGTGTGTAATTGCTTATTTGAAACCTGAAAATCAAGTATGTTGTTATGGTTTATGTAATGCGTTGCACCTGTTTCATTCAAGTTTACTAGCTTATATTGTAATTGATTATGTTGTTGTATCTTTTTCTTTTGAGTGGACTTTTCACTTATTGTTTGCTTGGACCAACTTATTCTACTCCCCTTGGTAATTCTTTGATTCTTTTCTTCAGTTTAGTTGTTTCTAAAGCTTTAACCAAGCATTTTTTATCTTATTACATTTTATTCTAATATGTGATGATGTTAGTTTATGTATGATTATATCTTTGTTCAGCTTATGTATTCTGGAAATGATTGTTATTTTCTAGATATTGGTTGAAAAGATATTTGTAAATTTTTTTTTTTTTTTTAAAGATTATGAGATAATTGATATGTAAGATTCTAAATATGATATCCAAGATTCTGAATATGATATACAAGATTAGTTACTACACATAAGTTATTTTTTATTCCATGTTATGCTAAGATCTAACTTATACACAACAATTCTAAAAATTCTTATGCAGATCTTTGAATAAAATTTTTAGTTTCCTTTTCAGACTTACTATCTTTCATCTATATATACATATACTATCTCAAAGTAAAACATGCTATTGAATTATGTTGATGTTTCTCTAAAATTCAAAAGTTTGCTTGTTCTTACAGGCCCTCCACAAAGACATCGGCTTACAGGCCTTTCGTGAAGTACCAAGTAAGTTCTGAACATGTTTTCCCAGTATAGTTCAGTCAAGTATGTTTTTTGTTGTTGTTTTGGAGTTTTTATATTTTATTCTATACAATATGTTTGAATCTTCTCTTATGTATATTTGAACTTCAATGATATTAGTTATATATATTATATAATAATGTTTTCAGTTATTGTAGTAGAATGGATCCTTCAAGCTAAGGTGATGCCTAATGGTAACAAAGGAAAGAATGGTTACTCTTCTTGGACAAACGAAGAGAGTGAAGTACTTCTGAGTCTGTTGATTGATGCAACAAAACGTGGATGGAAGGGTAAGAATGGTTCATTTAGCAAGAGAACCATTGAGACTAGTATTTTAGCTGTTCTAAACCAGAAATGTAACTGCAATAAGACACACGAAAACTTCGAAGGTGCTATGAAATGGTTTAGGAACAGGTTTGATGTAGTAAATGAAGCTTTTAAGATTGGTTCTGGATTTGGGATAAACCCATCTAATGGGTTGTTAGAAGCCCCGAAAGAAGTATGGGAAGACTACTTTTCTGTTACTGTATGTGGATGGTTTATGTTATATTTTGAGCATATTGTTAAATTTAAAATTGATTAGTTGTAAATACTAATTATCTTCTTCTATTTCTTGTAGTCCCACAAGACTCAAAAATGGATCAGAACTACTGCATTTGATGACTACGACGACATATGCATGATTTTCGGTGGTAAGGCGGCAACAGGAAAAATTATTGTAAATGTAAGCCAAAAAGCTACTATTGCAAGAACTTGTGAAAACGAAGTCAATCCCATACAGGATTATGTAGATTATGGGCTTGGAAGCTTTGAAGATCCTTGTAACTATCCCCTTTCGACCCAATCTCTATTTGTTGAGGCTGGAGATGTTTACAGTCCCATCTTACCAAAAAAAAACTGTGTGAACCAATTTGAAAACTCAGGTACAAAGAAATGAGCACGGAATGCATCTGACTCTACTACACCAGCAACTGATATCAAAGAGGAACTTATGGGAAGTGTTTCTACTGGGGTTACTTCTATTGCTTCTCATATAGATGCACTCCGTGCCATCATAGAAGAAAAGGTTGTTGATAGGCGAATGAAAAAATGGAGAAAATTGGAGAGCAAAAGAAGAAGCAATGTGTTAGTGACAGTGTATATGTTGTCATTATGGAAATACCATATCTTACTATGGATGGGTGTTTTCAAGCAGTAGAGATGTTGAACACCAAAAGTAAGAAAGGGATGTTTATTTACTTGTCTGTAAATGATCAAAGTGACTGGATCCGTTCTAAGTTAAACAAGTGAATGTTATTTTATTATCTATGTAGGGTAAGATTTGTGTCTTTTACGAGTGTTTAGGATTTAGGCGTTTGACAGAATAATTAGTTGATATGAGTTTTCTTAATTTCATTTTATTTTTTGCTTTGGATATTTCTGTTTTGAGCACTCCATTTTTAGTCAATTATTAAATTATATGTTCCTTATTTGCTTGTTCTTAGTTTCATAATTTATATTTATATCTATTTGATATTTTTTTATAATAATGTTTATAGTTTGTATTGTTTCTTTTATTTTGTTATGCATGGAGATGTCCAATCTTGAAGAAATATTAGATGAGGAAGATTGGATGACAGAAGAAAGCAATAAAGAAACTGATAGAGAAAGCCAAGAAAAATAAACTAGTGATGATGAAGAAAGTCGAGATGATGAATATGAAATGGGAAGCGAACGCGATGAAAAATTATCCATTAATTTGATTATTTTCTTATCATCATATAATTTTCTAAAGATGATAATAGAATCGATGGAAATCATAACTCAAATTGAAAGACCAATACCTCGTAGACCAATTACGATATTTGGGAACACTTATATATATAGAGTACTAATGGATCATCCTGAAGACTTCCGGCGAGAACATCGAATGTATCCGTTTGTGTTTCAAAAACTATGTCATAATATTAGAGAAAGAATGCTTGTACAAGATACACGTTTTATCTCTGTTGAAGAAATCCTTGGCACATTCTTACTTATTGTTGGTCAAAATTCTCGGTATACCGTCGTTCGTGATACCTTTCGTCGATCTCGTTGGATGGTCAGCTCAAACTTCAATCAATTGAGGGCCTTGAATACCTTATCGCCGCTGATGATGGTCAGCCCCTCGAGAACAACTCAACCTAAAATAAAAGAAAATACACGATTTTATCCTTATCTTAAGGTGCCAATGATTTATTTATTTTTTATATATGCATACATATATATTACTCAAGATTATAATTACAACATGCAATTTTGAACTTGTTTTAAGATTGCATTGGAGCTATGGTTGGTATATATATTCTAGCAATGATAAAGGGCAGGGATGTGAGTGCTTATCGTAATCGTAAATAAGTATTATCTCAAAATGTTTTAGCTGCATGAAATTTTGATTTAGAATTTATATATGTGTTGAGTAGGTGAGAAGGGTCTTCTCATGACGCAAAGATTCTAAATGATGCTTTAACAAAGAGGAACGGACTCGCCATTCCGCAAGGTAATTATACATAATTTATTTGTAGCAAACTCTTTGAATTTGGTTATTATGTATATAATGATTAAGTTAATCATAAAAAATTAGGTAAATCTTATTTGGTGGATTGTGGATTTGTAAACCGACGCCAATTCTTAGCTCCATACCGTGGTGTTCGTTATCATCTCCAAGAATACTCAGGTTCCGGGCGCCAACCAGTAAAAGCTGATGAATTGTTCAATATTCGACATGCATCTCTAAGGAATGTAGTTGAGAGAATATTTGGTGTATTTAAATCACGCTTCTTAATATTTAAGAGTGCACCCCTGTTTCTATATAAAACATAAGCGGAAATAGTTTTGACATGTGCAAGACTACATAACTTTTTGCGCAAAGAATGTCATTCCGATGAATTTCCAGTTGATGAAAGTGAAGAGGAACCAGATTCTTCCACTGAACAAATAGATCCTGCAGACAATCTTTCCCAAAATCAAACTCAGAGTTAACAATGAGAATATGCTAATCAGTAGCGAGATAACATAGCAAATAAAATGTGGGATAAGTGGAATAAATAGAATGAAAACTTAGGCACGGGACAACAATGAGCTTTTAATTTTGACAAATGACACAAAGTTTACTAGTTATTCACGGTACTTGTGTTAACTGTGTAACGTGCATAATGAAAAAGTTGGTAGATGTTTTGAATTTATGGTTAGATATTTTACTTCTTTTTGTCTCTACAAATCACAAAGACTCTCTAGAAATCCACTAGATTTGTATCTACAAGTCGCAGAGACTCTCTACAACACTCTTTTAAAATCACTGAAATATCTATATTTCCAGAGAGTCTCCGGAAGTCACTAAAAAAAACTCTCTGCAAGTCCTCATAAATCTCATTTGACTATCCCTCTGTAAAAGTCTTTTGATCAATCATTCAATCAAAACGGCATATATACCATTCGAATTTAGCAAAAATGGTATAAATAGCATTATACAATCCTTTGGGACTTTTGTACGGTAAATATAACATTATGCATACTACCATTTGTTGAGGCTCTTAATTAAACCTATAAAAAATATAATCCCTCTATTTTTAGAGAAGTGTTACTATCACTTTCCCATTTTAGCTTGTTTTTAGACTAAAATAAAGAAATGATAGTAACATTTTTCTAGAAACGAAGGGAGTATCAATTTTCCACTCAAACTCAAATATCACACCTAGATTGATTGTTCTTCTAATTGATAATATACAGGGCCACAAAGATAAACATATATATTTTAAGAAATACATAATCATACGATATATTGTAAAAAATCCAGCAAAGTATTACAAACTATCATTAATGGCAAACCAATTTTCTCACACCTAAATTATTAAGTGTGAGAAAAAATTTTCAAATGGATTTTCTTTTTCACATAAACTTTTGCAAATGATTTGCTTTATAAAGTATTAATTTTTTTCTATTTTCACAACATTCGAAGGTATTAGCATGCATGCGGCTTTTTATATATAAATTTTGCTTGTTTTATTCATATCAAAAATTAAATATTAACTATAAATAATAATCATTTTCTTTAGAATTAGAAAAAAATGCTATAAAAAATTTAGTTATTAAAGATAATTGTGATTGTGAAACTAGAACATTATTTACATGCAAAAACATATACAGCTAGAGGCCAGTGTAGATGGAGGTTTTTGTTAAGGGTAAAATAATAAAATTATCTCTCAAGATCCAAGTCTGAGAAATATTAAACCTCAAAACTCGACAAAGAGTTTTAGGGCGGGTGCTTGTCCTTGTCCTCTCTCAAACGCTTATCCATGTCCTTTCTACATGTATGACCATCTACATATAAATGATAAAAAATCATTGAATGAATCAATATTCATTACTGCATAAAATTATCAGAATAACACAGGTGTTCACTACGACTTTCCCATATATTCTATGATTTTTACATGAAATCTCAAGCTTCTAGATGGATTGCTCACTAGTATAGAGCAATTTGAGTATCATTTGGTGCTATATTCAACAACTGGATTCCCAAACATTATTTTATGTCAATACGATCATACTCAATTGAATAATATTAACTCACTAAAATATTTATATACTTGTTATATAGAGATTACATACGAATCTACTTGATTAAAGTACCATAGATGTGCTTAGATACCAAGTCAAAATTATGTCAGACACAATTTTATAGCTTCTATTAGCTAAACCCAGCCTCAGCCGTATTAATCCTCTCATAGAGAGACAACTAATGTGAAGAGCATGAAAAGAACTCAATTTAGGGCTTTGGAACATTAAAAATAAGTTCGCAACACTTATAATCATTTCAAACGATCAATGAAACATTTTCTAACCCTAACTGCCAAAGGAAAAGGCTTAAAAACTAGATTTGCAACACTTACAAGCGTTCCAAAGCCTATGGCCACAGTTCGTGTGTGCCTTAGCAGCCTATGGCCACAGTTCATGCATGTCTTAGCCTATGGCCACAGTTCGTGTGTGCCTTAGTAGCCAACGGTCGCAGTTCATGTGAGTCTTAGCATATAGCCACAATTCGTGTAAGTCTTAGCGTTAATCATTAAGCTTGTCCGTCCTACCTAGTAGCAAGCTTGCCCGTCTAAGCTTGCCTATCCAAACTTGTCAAGCCTACCTGACGGCAAGATTGCCCGTCCAAACTTGTCCTTCTAACCTTAACAAGCTTTTCCGTCCAACCTTAGGCAGGCTTGTCCGTCATAACCCTAAGAAGGCTTGTCTATCTTACCTAGATAAGTTTATCCTTCTTAGCTACCAAGATCAACTTGTTCCTCCAAGTCAATTCTCTTGTCTTGTCTATCAAAGCCATACTAGGCGTCACTCATATATTTTATGTCTGGCCTCACACATACATATTTTCATGTGTGGCCTCACATGCATATTCTTGTGCTCAGCGTGCTACATATATGCTTATACTCAACATGATACATTCATTTTTCTACAAAACAAGTCAATGCAAAATTGACCAAGTTGAACACAATGTTCCTTATAAAATAAAATAAATATTTATTTTATTTTATTCTTGCTAGACTCATCAGGCTAGTCAAGCAAGATAATTCTTTAGTCAAGAGACCAACTAAGCAGGCCTCATTTGACTTAACATTAACAAGCTGAAATGCTACAAAATTACGCGAGACATCAAATGTCACAAATGGGGGAATATTAGGGTATTGGTCTGGTGGTCTACGACACGTGGTGCAGCAATGCACCCACTACAGAGAATCTGAAAAGTTCGATTAGCAGTTGAGTAGGGAAGTGGTAGGTTGACCAACCGTCCATTCAACCTCAAACAGATTGGGGAGCAGTTGTCAACACATCTTCCACCATCTCCACTTCACCACTACTCGACCATCGACACTTCCTACATGACGAAGTCAGATGAACGGTTACAATAACTATGATATAAATAGATTCCCAATCTATTGAAGAAAAGGAGGACAATTTCAAAGTCTGAGATAGACAAGTCTAAGTCTAACCATAATACATAAGTCGAATAACTCGATAATTCAATCTTCTCACACACAGGAAAATTCTTCATATCTATTCATACCAATTACATCCTCAGAGTCTGATACTCTAACAACCTTTTTCCTTCTCATTTGTGACTGAAGCAAGAATGGAACATCCATTGCTTGGTTTATTCTAGGATTGTACAGATTGATCTCTCGAATCTAAACAAAGTACTTCAACAGTACAAATGTTTAAGGATTAGACAATTTTATTACATGCTCACCCTATTTTTCCTAAATTACCCTCTTAATTCGTTTTTCCCTACAAACAGCCATAATACAATAAAATTTGGATAAATAAATATTTTGAAAAGTTATGTGTAAACGCTAATTAATAGTATAGTGTATAGTGTAAACTAATTGTTTTTTTTTTATACGCTGGAATTCCTATGGCTTATTGCACATGGTAGACTTCCTAATAGAGATTTCTGAGAAAACTGAGTTGGGTTCCTGAGAACTGTTTGTTCTGAATCAGAGCCAAGTGATCACTTTTTGCTCCATTGCTCTTTTGCTAAGAAAGTATGGAATACTTTAAAAAAAAAAAACAGTTGGTTTTTTACCATGCCTACAAACATTACTACTGATGTACAAGTTGGGCATCTTGCTCAAAAGAATAAGGCTGCTACAAATACTTGGAAGTTAATTCCAACTAGGGCTGCACAAACCCGATCCAACCCGCCAACCCAACCCGCACCCGCTCAAATTCACCCGACCCGCACCCGACCCGCCGATGAACGGGTCGGGTGAGGGTTATTTTTTTAAAACCCGACTTCTGGCGGGTCGAGTGCGAGTGATAGCTCCTCTCACCCGACCCGACCCGCCCACCCGCCATCCCTTTTCTAAACTTCATCCATTCCTCTATCCTCTATTCTCTATCCTCATATGTATTTTCAGTTTCAACTCTTCTCTTTCAATTCATTTATACTCTTCTCTTTCAGAGGTTACAGAGCACACCACCACCACCACCTTGTTCCAACATTTCTCATACTTTTCTTGTCCAACTCCATAAATCACCTAACACTCCACTTCAGTAGATCTCCCGCGGTAGTTCGAATGAGTTATTTCATTTCCATTCAATCAAATAGGCATCTCTTAATCTAACCCTAAGACAATTTTTGCGGCAATTAAAAACTCATTTTTCATCGGAAGAAAAACTCAATTTTAATGGCGCAAAACAACATTACGGTTAGTGAAGTGTATTGGGCACTAGTTGATAAAGTGGATCGAAAATTCTCTATGATTAGAGATTCACCTTTCTATGGTGGAACCAGGTAAAGTAAAACCTTTGTTTGTGTTTTTTTTTTTTTTTTTTTTTTTTTGTTTGTAGATCAACAAACAAATCTCTTTGTTCATAATAACATTTCAGAATTCTCTTTTCTTTTCTTATACTAAGATAGATGATGATGAAGAGGAAGATCTAATTTCATTTTTAAGGTTCTTCTTCCGCAAATGGTGTTACTCAGATTCCCCCACCTAATATTTCTCGCTCTGTTTCATTAAAGACTTTGAATTTCAGTGGTTGAAGATATTAGTGTTCTGTAGATAGTTGATTGATTGATTGATTCAGAAGAAGATGTGGGTTTGAGGTAAATAATAATTTAGATTCTGCGTTGCCTTTATTTTTTATTTGTTTTTTTGGGTTTTGTGATTAAGCAGATTGGGATTGGATTTATATGTCTGTTTGTTGGTTTAGAAGAAAGATAAACACTTTTTTTTAGAGTATTTATGTTTTCATTATTAGCTTTTCCCTTTTTGAGGAAAGAAAGGCTTCTCTTTTCTTGATGATGATAAGAAAATGGCGGTCAGTACTATCAGAATTGACTGTCTTTTCATCTCTTGTTGTATCAGAATTTGGAATCTGTGTGAAGATTTACAATTGGGGTTTCTCAATAGATTGTTAGATTGATTGAATTTCTCACTGTCATCTCTCAAGCAGTATCTGTGTTATCTCGTTTCATTTGTTACAATAGTGCAGTACCTTTGATGTTTTTTGTTCTTCTTTTTTTGAAGCATTACCTTTGATGTTTGTCTTCTTTGTTTAGTATATGCTTGTTGATATTGTGCAAATTCGTGGGGGTTTGCAGGGAATGGGAACACAAATCCAGTGTAAAACCTACTCTTCGGCATTTCACGATATGTGGGATCTTAATGAGGATGCAAACAGTGGAAGTTGGCCTGTCTATTATGATGATAAAGTCTTGAAGGAGCAGCTCCAGGCTCTCATCCAAAATTTTTTTTGCATTGATTCTGGGCGGGTGACCCGCATCCACCCGCACCCGACCCGTCGAAATGGCGGGTCAGACCCGACCCGACCCGTTCTACGACGGGTTGGGTGCGGGTGAATACTCCAGTCACGCGCCAACTGGCGGGTCGGGTGCGGGTGGGGCCAAACCCGACCCACCCGACCCGATGTGCATCCCTAATTCCAACTACTATTACGTGGAGTTTGTGGATAAGGTTTCTAACGTTACGACAATAGTGAATCGCGCTATTTATATGTTTTTTTTTTGTAAGTCTTTAGTTATTAAGGAGTTTGAGTATGCGAACTCAACGAATGTTATGAAAAATTGAAAAAAAAGAGAATACTTCAATTCTCTTTAGCATTGGTAGCTTGTTACCCTTATTTTTTTACTATTTTTTATTTGTTTGTTTTTATTTTTTCTTAACTAGTATAAATCTTCTATATTTTCTCTTTTTTAATCAATAAATTATTTTTTTTGTTAATCAAAAAAATATATTATCTTTGTCCATAAAAAGAGTTATGGAAAAACGATAGTAACTCTTTTCCTGAAAAAGAGGAAGTATATTCAATGTTTGAAAACGGCCGTTAAAACGGTTACGCCTATGTAGTGTGTCCATGAGAGTCACTGATATCTGTGTCTAAATAACACCGATAAATAGGAAAAAATAGCGTTATTTAGACCCATTATAACCGTTTTCACACATGTGATAATCATTTTTTTTAAGTTGAATTTTACGTGTTTTTTAAATAACATTTTAATAAACGATTTTAAGATTGTTTTTTCCGTTTTCACACTCGTTGTACCCGTTTTTTAGAAGAAAAAAATAAAATAAAAATATATTTTACCCAAATTTTTATTTTTAAAATAAAAAATAAAAAGTTACAATTAAAAAAATCAAAATACATGAATAAACAAATCAAAGCAAGAAAACGTAATTGTAATGTTATTTAGACCCGTTAAAACCGTTAGATAGAAAATCCAAATCATTTTTTTTATTTAACCGTTATCACATCTGTTATTTAAAAAAAAAACACCTAAAAACATGTTTTTTTAAATAACATATTTTTTACCCGAAATATATTTATACTCGTCAAAACGTGTTATAACAGTCATGGCCTACGGCCGTAACCCAACTTGTAACCCGTTTTTCAAACGTTGAGTATATCATTAGAATTTGAAGAGGTGAGAAAACTGGTTACACAACGATCCAAGATTTAAAATGGGCATACGGTCGAAAACAAATAATACGAGATTCTGGTTGCAATTTTTCTTTTTGTTTTTTTTGAAACAAAAAGATTTAATTGGTAAGACCACGTGAAGGTACATAATGGACCTCGAAGTGTCGATGAATGTCATAGTCTTAAGGACCACCACTACAGTTTTAAAAGATTGGGGATTTTGATAAAGTATCCCTATTTTGAAACACACTAAATAAATATATGTTGGAAACTGGGGATGCGTCTCCCTTTCCTAGAGTAGATTCAAGGTGGGAAGCGGCTTCAGCAATAGCATAATCAGTAGATCCCAAACTAGCAATCTAAGACCGCTTGGGTACTCGACTGAAAGGAGAGGCTTTGGATTTAGAGAATCTGTATTTTGATTGCGATTAGTTCATCTTAAAATTGGACTACCAACACTTCGTTTCATTCTCCAACTGTTGACTTTGGAACTCGCCTGCGCTTGCTTGCAAACCTAAGAAAGAGTCCTTTTTCACACAGATACCAGCTAGGGACCTGAAGCCCCAGCAGTAGCTCAAATTGCTCGGGGTTGAATAATCTATCAAATGTTGAAGAAAGAACTAAAGAACACAAGTAGTTGATCGCCTTCTTCACTAGAGTCTCCAGTTGGGAGAGATTCCTTAGCGTTGTTCACAGGTTAGCCAAAATTAATCTGGTCAAAAGTACACACCCTGACTTCGGACGGCTTTGACGTGACCTTCATTTACTTAGCGCTTAGCGCTTCCAGTCGATGAAACTCGTTACTCCCTTTGACTAAAAGACTCGTAGATTAAGGTCATAAGTTTGTCTGCCCATTAACAACAAGAAAGCCAATTCATAGCGCAACAACAGCCGTATAATAATGTTCTTACAATATTTCAAGGCTCCTTTAACATCTGCAGACACCTTTTCCACCACCATTCAAAATAGTATTGATGCGGGAAGTTACATAAGAAGCTTTGTGTATACTTAACTCCAAAACCCATAAGTAAGACTTGGATCTCAATTTCAAATAAAATAGATTCAAAATAAAAATTTCCAAATCATAAAAATAATACATGATGATAACAAAACTAGGAATATCAGGGTCAAATTGAATAAAAAAACTCCCAAAATTTCTCAAAAACCCTAATTAAAGGAAATACCAAAATTGAATCATACAAACCCTAATTAATTAATTGATTCACTTAGACTTCAAAAGCATCGATCATACACAAATTAACACAAACCCATGTCTCGAATTGAATCAATTTGATTAATGAATGATCACATCATAAATAAATAAAACTTACATACACAATTTTAAAAGCTACAGTTTTATTTTTAACCTCTTCTTCCTTCACCACAAGAATCAGACCAAGTTTCTTATGTTGTCGTCGTCTGATTTCGAAGAAGAAAATGAAACAAAAAGAGAGTTTTGATTGTTGTCGTCTCAGATTTTTGAAGAAGATAAAATAAGAAGAGAGAAGGTACAGTTAGAAAGAAGGAGAAGATGATAAAATGGAGGCGTTAATTTTTTTTAGGGCTTTTAAGGGAATAAATAGGATAGGGTAGTCAAGTAATTTCAATCCATTTCTTGACCAGGTATGCGAGATTTGACTAACTTTGATGAGCCCTGACGGAAAAATCTAACAGAAAGGGTAGTTTAGAAAAAAATTAAATATCAGGGGTACATCACTAAGACTTATTTTCAGTTGGGGGCACTTTATCAAAATTTCCTAAAAGAATCAAATCTGACCTACTCAGATTTAAGTAATTGTTAATCAACATCACTAATTATTCCTTTGATTAATTAACTTTAATAAAATCTCTTTGTATTCGTTCTGTGAGTATCAAAAAGTTGCTTGACACGTGGCAGTAATATCAGTGGAGTACAAGATGTCCCGATGCATGATCGAAATGTTGTTGGATCGTACCGGGGATCGTATCAGGGATCGTACCAGGGATCGAACCAGGGATCGTACCAGGGATCGAACCAGGGATCGAACTAAGGATCGAAACATGGATCGAACCAGTCCCGTAGGATAAGAAAATTAGATCTACAAGTGGACGGATAGGGAGAAGCCACATGGAAATATCTGGAAGAGATTAGGTCGACACATGGGACGATTAAAGGACGCCACGTATTGAGGGTTGGGTGACTCATCGACCCAAGTTGGGTGACTCATCGACCCAAGCTGAAGCATTTTCGTTTAAAAGAGAAAGAAGAAAAACAGAAAAAGGAGGAGGAAAAAAGGAAAAGAGGCTTCTTCTCCAACAAAAAACTCTGTAAACAGGAAGACTCCAATGGAGTTTACTGTATTTGTAACCTAGATTGATCAATAAAAACCCTCACAATTTCACTACCCGTGGACGTAGGCCATTAAGGGCTGAACCACGTTAAATGATGTGTTCAATTTCTCCTCTTCTTTTTGATCTTCTTTTGATGATTGATTTTGGTTGATTTGGGTAGATGAGATTTTCTGCCCAAACAATTTGGCGCTAGAAACAGGGATTGAAGAAAGGATTTATCCTACCTGATGTTGATTAACGGAAGAAACGATTAATTGGAGAAGAAATCAAAAACTGGGGGATTCAGTTGATGGGTTTCCTAGTGTTGCTGTTCCTCTGCCTCTTTCAGTTGAATTAATCTTTAAAATTGGTTTCTGGGTTCATCTTTTAAAACCCCCTTTAATCTTTGTTAATCATTGATTCAATTTAATTTTCATGTTGAATTAACTATATTTGTCAAAATTTTAGTCGATTTGAGGATTATTTCTCTGTAAACAAAATCATGTTGAATTAACTGGATTTAGTATTTGTATTGAATTTAGAAAGCTGGGTTCTCTTTTAAATTGAGTTTGCAGGTTCAAGAGAAGTTATACAAGCGTGAACATAACAACAGCAAAAACATTTTTCTTCCAATTTAAAGAGATGAACATAAAGTGTTTTGGGAAAAGATTTAATGACACAAAGATTGGATGTTATTTCTCATCATTTTCTACTGCTCCTCCATCTTTTCTCTTTCACCGAGCCAAAGAAGAAGCTTTGCTTCTCTTCTTCCTCACCTGAATACTATTACAAGCAAGGACTTGGGGGTTTACAAAATCAAATGAATATGCATGCTCAAATCAGCGAATGGATTCGTAATTTCACATTAAATGCACACCATGAACAGGTTGTATATTCTAATTTCATTCTAAATTTCAATTTTTATGCTCACAGTAGAATTTGGGTTTTGGTTAAATTAGGGTTTTTAACAAATGAAGTGTTTAAACTCTATTTTAGGGTATATGGATGCATGGGTGAACTGTTTTGTTCATCAATTTCATGTTTATGGGTCAAGATTGTGTGAATTAATTTTTAGGGTTCTTATGTAAGAAAGAGTGGTGTTTTATAAACATACTGATTTGCTATGATATGGTTTGATTGTAGAAATTCATCATATTATCAAATCTTATTTGAAAATCCCGTATGCCTTGTATGCCATATAACCTCAGTTCTTGTTCTACTGATATCCAGCGATCCAACTGTTGGATCTTTCTGAAATTTTATCATGTTGTTACTTGATAAGTAATGGAGGTACCCTCCAAATTTCATTATGATCAGGTTAGGAAAGGAAGTGGAAATTGTTGCAATACAGAGAACTATTCCTGTAGGATATGACTGAGTTGTTGAGTTTAAATGAAATACTTATACTGCATGCCTGTCTCTCATTTTTGGATATGATGAACCCATTTTTGTTATGAGTAATGTGTAAAAATTTTAAAATAAATGGATCGTAGTAAGTACCTCAAATAGAGGATTTTAAACGATTGCGTCTGCCTGGATTCAGCAATTTTGGATCATATGATATCAGTCATATCTCATAATCTAACCGTCACTTTTAGCTCAAATTTTTATAGCATGTCCCTGTTGTTGTTGTGAATGTAGGTTAAAATTCCATTAGGATCCTGCAAGTATAAGGCGTGTTTTTAAGATGGACAGTAGGCTATGTTCGCAGGACATATTCCTGAATTTTCATGTATATGAAGGAAGTCTTGTGCTATGTTTGAATGTGCTGAGAAAATTGAATGTTATATATAGTTGAATTTGTCTTGAGGCTTGAGAATCTGTTTTGGAACTGTGCATGACATTGATTGAATTAAATGGTTTCCTTCACTAGTGATAATCAGGATTCATTTGGGGTTTGATTCCTGTTTTGATTGGGTTTTAAAATGTTCTAAAAGATATTCCTGCATTATTGCATCTTAACTGTCTGTACTTCTTAACCATCCTCAACAGCTGCACATGTCTGTACATTAACCAAATTCCTGTTTTAGAAATGATCCTGTGTTATCAAATGAACCTGTATGTCCTGTTTTAGAATTCTTAACTTCTACGTTTCAACATGCCTGTTTGTGAAATCTTCCCTTGAACTTGAAGAGAGACCTGTATTTGAACATCACATGTTTATTTTTAAGTTTGAACCTGTCAACCTTTATTGAATCTGTTTGAACCCGCCATGCCATGTTTAAGCCTTTCCCTCCTGTTTTTCTTTAAGACCACCTGCAACTCAATGATTCAACTGAACTATCTGTTTCACTATACCCATTTGACAGTCTTACAATCTAAGTTTATACCTTTTTAAACTATAATGCCATATTAAACCTGTGTTGAACTTGCTTGTTTTAAACTTGAGCCTTTATTGAACCAGATTTTTAAACTTGTGAAATGAATTGTGTTAAGAACTACTTGACCCAGTATTGCCTCTTTGAGATGATTGAACCTTGTTGTTCTGTTGGGATTTTGAGTTAAATTATCACTTGCAATTTCTCTGAATTCTCATTTTGAACACTTGCTTAGTTATGTCCTGTTTGACATCCTAAATTTGATTAGCATGTTGTGGATAGATGGGAATAGTCTAATTGCTGATAGGTTCGATTGTGAACTGAACATTCAAGGTATAGCTCACTGTGTTATAACTGATGAGAACATGCCTCACTTTACTTTCATTATGATTTTCCCATTTTTTGATACCTCACTAATGAGAATATACCTCTCTAATCAGTAGTGGTATTAGTTTGCTATAGATGTCCAGAAAACCTGTTCATGATAATCAATTTCTTGTTCATTGTCTGAATCCTAGAAAATTCTTTCTTCTGCTTTATCCTTGAAGATGGAAAAAGTGTTATAATAGCTCTTTGTGATTCCTTTAAAATCCAGTTAACTTATATAGCTTCATATTTGCATATATATGAATCTTTGATAGGAAGATTATGTTAAATTCATGTTTGTTCACTAATAAGTTTCTTGTGAAAGTTCATAATTGAGTGATAGGTGCTACACACCATTAATGTTTAAAGGAATGCAATTCTAGAAGACAGACTATCAATAAGTTCCAGATTATGCCGAGAAGTTCAGAATAGCCTTGGATGTGGGAGGTAGTTTCACTTCTGCAGCTGAAGTGTATATTGCCTTTGACATGCCTGTATGAGATTCAAGTTTGCTTACTTGCAAATGAAGCTGGCAGCCTCAACTTTTGGAAAAGACTCCTCAACAGGTTCCGATTTAACGGTCACAGTTGAATGTCGCAGTTCTCACAATAAGTCTCCTCAAACAGCTAAGTATTTATGTGATCTTTTCACTAATAAGTACTTAAGTATTAGAAATCTGGCTTTACTCCTATACATACACAATCTCAATTTTCTCTGATTATATGATTGATATGATAAGATGACTGATTGTCTGCTTGTGACTATACAGTGAATATTATTCATTATGATCGTTCTTTTGTAAATTAAAATGTGAACATGAATAGTAAAATTTGGCAATCTGACATGATTGAAATCTCCATGATCTGTGAATGTAATTGATTTATACATATGATGTATTTTAATTTTAGCATGTAGTAATCAAAATATTAGCATCATTTTGAAATGAATTCATAGCTCATGATGATTGAGTTTTAATTTTAACTCATAGCACTATCCTTGAGTTTCTTCTGTAGCTTGCAATTAGCATGGAGTTTTCTCCGCTGAATGTTTATTCCAAGTCTAATTTGATCCTTAAATGACTCAAACTTCATATCTAATTTTATTGAGACCAATCTGATGTTTCTTAGAGAATAGATGTCGTGCCTGTAATGCCTTTGAACCTGGATTATGCATTCGATGATGACAAGCTATAGCCTGTATAGGCTCACATGGTGATTGTATTATAACCTCTTTTTCAATCTCATATACTTTAATCCTCAATAGATATCCTATATGTATGTTTGTACATTCAGATCCTGTATAGATGAGTTAGTTTTTAAGAATTAGATTCATTTGCTCATTAGTTTAACAACTGAAGCTCCAAAGGGAAATTTCTGTTGTATGCATGAAATTGGTTTCATATGTTTTTGTTAGTATGAACCTGTAAGAATCATTGCAGGGAAAGACAGATTTTAATAGCCTGAATCAGGCTGGAATACCCATAAAAAAGATTAGACTTTGCCGAATTTTCTATCCGGTGAAGACCGATTTGATATCACCCTTCAATTCGAATTAGCAAAAGCAATGTCTTGACTCACTGAGTTTGATCCAACTCAGTTGAGCAAGACCAATTAGACCGAGTCAGATTAGCTGACTCGGCTAACCCGCCTTTCCTAAAAAAAAAAAAAAAAAAAAAAGATATATATAATTATAAATTACATTATTTTAAATTGTGATAGCTAGATAATTATTATCGCAGCTATAATAGATGAGAAAAGACATATACCGATCCGCAAGCATGAGCATTTCGGAAAAGATAATTATGCATTATTTTTTTTTAAATTTTCGATTATAAAGTTTATAATATTAATTGCATATTAGAAGTAGCAATTATAAATTTAAGAATGATTATTGATTATCATCTTTAAATGATTCAATGATGATTTCTCTCAATTGCTCAAAAAGCATGAGCTTATTTGATTTGTATACGCATCATCTGTCATACAGTCTAAATCGATCAAATGATTTCAATAGTATCTGAATCGCATGTGATATCATGCATTATGATAATTAATGTCATAATCATAGAAACTTATTGATTTAATATGATAAATTTTTAGTCTGAACAAATTCTAATTTGTTTGATGAGATTTAACAGTAATATTCAATTAAAAGCATGAAAATCATTTTTAGCTTGTACCCATTTAATGTCATGAAATGTTTAAGACATTTTTATGAGATGTGAAGATACCTATGAAGGACACTTCAGAGGTGCGCCAGCTATGCAATAATAATGCACTGGGGGGCATGCTAAAAAGAAATCAAAGTTTTAGCTATATGGGCTAAATACTGCGCGCCAATTAGGTATTTCATTTCAATAATTACTTAATACAAAATAAATAATATTATTCGCCAGTTATATGTCTTGTACTTCTTAGCATAAGGCAACAATTGATAGATACTTCAAATGGCTCATACTTCATGAAGAATATTCAGTAAATACTTCAATTTATTCTGAACTTCTTCGAAAGGCAATGCCTCTTATATTTCTTGCGGCAATCTGAACGTTCCAATATGAATTATCATTCAAAAATGGGGATCTCTTTCAACCTATCAGCAAATATTTCTGGAAGGCGAATACTTCTACATTCGTATACTTCTGATTTCTCAAACAACAGTTACTTCGGAATATTCATCTAGATAATTCTCATGTCTTATTTAAAAATATATGTCATATTTTATTTCTATATATGCTTCTCATGTATATAGAAGAATATGGGATATGTCTTAAATAAGAAATGAGAAATGAGAAATATCTGGATGATTTTTCAAGTATACATCTCATCTACATTTCAGGTATATTTCTTACCGATATTTCTCCGTTCAGGAGACAAAAAAAGACTGGTGGGTGCATCCCCAATGAGGAACTCATATAAAAGTCTTGAAATAAGGCTAATGGGTGCATCCCCAAAGAGGGAACCCATGTAAGAGTCTTAATAAAATGATGGACCACACATAATTTACTCCATGCCAGGGATAAATTAGGCGTGTGATCCTACAATGCTCAGTGGCTAGAGCAAATTTATGGGACACATTAATTTACTTCATGCCCGAGATAGATTAAGCGTGTGTTCCTACCGAGCTCCGTGGCTGGAGACATGATAAGACTATTAGGTCGCAGAACCTATGAAAGAGTCTTGATACAAAATACTTATTTTTCAGAGTCTGGTTATTATTTTTCAGAGTACGTTTCGGGACCAACCCTGTATCTTACTCCTGGCTCGGGTTTGTTTCGTATGTGTGGGATCTCGATCCATTGTACTTATGAAAAAATGTTTAACCCAACGATCAGTATATATATAAAATTCTACTTTATAGGGAAAAAAATATGACAAAGCCATGAAAATACACAAGTCTGAAGTGCTACCATTGCACAAATTTGAAGTATTGTTAATCTGAAGCATGGATCTCACTAAGGACACTTCAGAACGATATCATGGTTCGGTCCCTAAGCGATGACATCACTTCCCGAACAAGGAAAGAAAAGCTTTAACGATACAACTAACGATAAGTATCCTTTATTTCTTTGACTTAAAATTTTCTCTTGCTTTAATTTTTCTTGTTTGTATAAGTCATGAAAATGACTCTTATTGAAAGGTGAACAGGCTAAAATGCCACCCACCACAATTATCGGAATGTCTGGTGCGAATAGGCTTTGGCGCGTATAAAGAAAATTACGCCCAATGAAGAACCTGACATGTGACCCGTTCCGATTGTTACTTTGAATTTGAATTCCTGATTGATTTATACATGAAATAATATTATTACGCTAATATGCGCTTATGTATAAGTTTTGCAGCAAAATTCTATTTTTGAATGGATCAGGTTCATACTCTTATCGTGACAAGGCCAAGCAAGAAGTAACTGAAGTAATTTTCTTAAGAGTTTTTCTTCAAATAACTCTCAAGAAAAAAGGGGGCAAGTTATGAGTATCAAAAAGTTGCTTGACACGTGGCAGCAATATCAGTGGAGTACAAGATGTCCCGATGCATGATCGAAATGCTGTTGGATCGTACCGGGGATCGTATCAGGGATCGTACCAGGGATCGAACCAGGGATCGAACCAGGGATCGAACCAAGGATCGAAACATGGATCGAACCAGTCCCGTAGGATAAGAAAATTAGATCGACAAGTGGACGGATAGGGAGAAGCCACATGGAAATATCTGGAAGAGATTAGGTCGACACATGGCACGATTAAAGGATGCCACGTATTGAGGGTTGGGTGACTCATCGACCCAAGTTGGGTGACTCATCGACCCAAGCTGAAGCATTTTCATTTAAAAGAGAAAGAAGAAGAACAGATAAAGGAGGAGGAAAAAAGGAAAAGAGGCTTCTTCTCCAACAAAAAACTCTGTAAACAGGAAGACTCCAATGGAGTTTACTGTATTTGTAACCTAGATTGATCAATAAAAACCCTCACAATTTCACTACCCGTGGACGTAGGCCATTAAGGGCTGAACCACGTTAAATGATGTGTTCAATTTCTTCTCTTCTTTTTGATCTTCTTTTGATGATTGATTTTGGTTGATTTGGGTAGATGAGATTTTCTGCCCAAACACCTTCAAAGTCTGAACCCAATTTCTTGGCATTACATAGAGATTAAAGAATGAGTTATGTAGGAGAATTTTGATAAAAATAATGTAACTTGGTTTGTTTAATCTACATGGAGATTTCTTAAAGTGAAACTGCGAAGTATTATGTGCTTCTATGTGTGTGGAAATTGTGTGCTTCTATGTGTGTAGAAAGCTGATTCTCTTAGCTAGAAGAGGTGCTCAGTTAACAAGAGGATTTTGTGAGACGTTTAATGCTAAACCTCATTTTATTCATAGGCTAGAATTTCCTTATACTATGTATTACAGTTTTCATTGAATTTTCCTTTTGATCGAACTTATGAAAACAAGAAGCTTTCTTTGAGTTGTGATGATTTTTGTTAATCGGGCAATAGAAGAACACTTCAACAAGACTTAGACGATTAATAATTCTAACATGAACTGGACGGGTCAATAATCGAACTGTTACTGGAAAGCTCAGGTGCTTATTAAGATATGGACAATTGGCACTTTTATGCTGGCTAATTATGTTTTTCTAGTGGAGTATTTCTTCCCCACTTGGTCACAATAATGCATTTCTCATAATGAGGAAGTAGTCCAATCAAATTAGAACTTTCAAAAATGAAAAAGGCCTTTGTGTACAGAACTACAGAAAGCAAAACCGCTTTTGGAACAGTTCAATCCCTCCCCCACGCACACGGCACACCATTTGTTTTTTTGGGAGATCAACATACTAACGCGTTAATAACTCAATATTGATGGGGAAATTTGTGTGTTTTGCAGTAAGATCCGGCATGTTGAGAACAGTTGAGTTACTAATTGCTTTTACCAGCGAGTATACTACTTGCCCGGTACAAATATTTTCCGTCATCTTTTCATCGGTTCTTTTTAAGTACTCATAACTTGATCTACTAATTCGCTGTTAATTATGCTATCAACACTCGTAGTGGACTGAAAGGGAGAATAAACGGAGAACAGAATCATGAAATTGGAGATCAGGAGTTTATTTTCTTTCTTTTACTGCATACTAAACATTTACAAAACAGAGAAAGAAAAACCTTAGATCCGCCAATATACGTTTCTATTTACATATTTTCATAGTTCCCCGATCTCAAAATGAAACTCTCCTTTGTTGTTTTTTTCTCAACAGGGGAGTAGTTCAGATTCAGTATCACCATTTCATTCGCCACGCCTAATTTTATTCTTTGCCAACGCCACGAAAGATATCGGATTTTTAATATCTCGGCAACTCAATTTCGCCGGAGTCGATTTTCAATATTTTCCCATTACTAGGAATTTCCAGCATAAGAGTTTAGTTCTGACCCCAGCAAGTTATAAACATAGCTTTTTGAACAGACTCCTCAGCCTGTTTTCTCTCATCACGAGCTCCACCAAAGCTATTTGGGATAAAATCCCCGGAATCAGAACCGATTATACCGGCTAATGGTCGGAAATTAATAGAATTCTTACTGAATTTAAGACCAGTACTCCATTTAAATCCTTGATCTGTGTGACCTTGTACTACCGCTACACTTGTTGCCATCCAAATTCTTCCTAGATAACTCATCTTTATCAAACTTTGTTTGAGAACTTCTGATATCTCCTGTGATGTGTGATATATTATCGATTAACAGTGTTGTTTGCTTGAGTTAGACTTGTGGTTATAATTCGAAGATGGTAGGAAGGGTTCGTTATTTATAGTGGGGGGGTGAGAGTAAAGGTTAGATATTTTAGTAGGCTGTTTTATTTAATGAAACCATTCGCGGTATCCGGTTTTCTTGTTCATAAATCTCGAAATCGTTTGTCGTTTTGCTACTTGCCAAAGAGTTCTTTTCTTTTCTACTATGATTTTATCCAATTTCATTTCTCGGTTAATTTATCACGAGAAAATCAGAATCGAAGAGACAAGATAAGTGTGAAGGAAATTATACAGGATGCATGTAGGAGTTGGTGGGGCAGGTGGCAAGCTTATCTCGTTCTCAACCATGACTCATCAATAGTACTCCAATAATATCTTCAATCCTATTTTATAGTCAGATAAGATGTCCTTATCGATATCGATGTTACCATCTAGGTCCCACTTCTGTTTTAAATTCTATATGGTCATCATCGTGACATGTAATATTGTATTATAAGACGTTAATCTATTATAATGTTAAATTATCGTGATTATAGATTCCAAGCTTGTCGGTAAGAGCAAGCATTATGATTTGGTTTGACATTTCATTTTTTCATTCTGATACGAGAAGGGATGAAAGAGATTAGTAAGATAATAAATTATATGCGACTGATCTTTTTATTTTTTTTAAAATATAAAAAAACAGAAAAGGAAAAAATAAAAATAGATTCAATCTTACTAAAATTTGGATTAGTCATAAATGGTTTAAAAAATATAAATAAATAGGATATCAACGGACTTTTGGATCGAGCTGAATTTGAACCGGCGTAGACATATAGTTAATAAATTTACAGTCAGTTTCAATTAACCATTCTGGCATCTACCAAAAAAAATCCATTTTAGATTTGTTAGGTGTTTTATTTTTCTATTAAAGCCGAACCAGAGTGTATGGATTCTTGAGAAGAGAGTTGTTAGCTAAATTTCTCTACAATCTAGGAATGAACAACTACTACAGTAACAAAATCTATTAGATTGTAGTAGTTTCCTAAGCTATAGTTTGCCAGAATTACACATCTATAATGTAAGTTGTTTCAGTACGGACTTGTTTTGCCTTTTTCGCACCCCTTTCAAATTTGATTTTAGCTTTTATTTGACATTAATTATTCTACCTTCCGAGCCGTTAGATTTTAACAGACATTTCTTTAAAAAATCTAGTTATTATGATTTTTCTGAAAAATCTAGTTATTATGATTTTTTAACAGATATTTTTCTGAAAACCAATCTTCAAACAAATTTATCTAGTCAATTAAGTTTTCATTGATTTTTTAATCCTCTAATATATAAATTATCTCTTATTGTGGTTCAATATAGTGAGGAGTTTTACCACCGGTGAAGATAGTGATCTGACTAAAACTTACATCTGCATAGCCGTTGGATCTGGGCAAGCAATGACGGTGTTCGAGATCGATTTCATGGAATATTTATCCAAATTAAGATAAATCAAATGACAGAGACATCAAATTATTAAAAAACAGATTTTGTGAAATTAAAAAAGATGTGAGGGGGTGCGTGAGAATTCTTACTGTTCTATACTACGAAAATGACGGAATCGCAAGCCAAGTTCACACTATTTACACGCCTTCCATCATGGCCTATATGACGTGGCTTGAAAATTTACGGCGACAATTAAGTAATACTCCATCTGTTTCAGGAAAAGAGTTACTTTTCCTATTTGCACAATTATTAAGGTAAGATGAGAGAGAATAACTTTTATAATTTATTTCCAGATTTATCCTAACAAAAAGTTTAATACTCCCTCCGTTTCAGGAAAAGAGTTACTTTCTCTTTAAATTTTTGTTCCAACAAAAGAGTTACTTTCATTTTCAATATAACAAACTTCCAAAACTACCCTTATTATTTTAAGAAATGTTATTATTCTCATTATAAAGATATATGTAGTATTAAACTTTTTGTTAGGGTAAATCTGGAAATAAATTAGAAAAGTTATTCTCTCTCATCTTGCCTTAACAATTGTGCAAATAAGAAAAGTAACTCTTTTCCTGAAACGATGAGAGTACTATATATATCTTTATAATGAGAATAATAACATTTCTTAAAATAACAAGGGTAGTTTTGAAAGTTTGTTATGTTGAAAAATAAAAGTAACTCTTTTGTTGGAACAAAAATTTAAAGAAAAAGTAACTTTCTTCCTGAAACGCAGGAAGTAATTAAATACCAGGTGAGAGAAATTGAGGTCAATCTAATTTATTTAGTATCCAATGGCTGAGATTTAAATATTTATAATTCAACTTAAATCAAAATTTTCATTTCCCTCTCGCCAGTTTCACATACGACTAAAAGTTAGCGCTATATTTATCTCCAATTTCGATTCAATTCGACAAATATAGTAAGTTTCTCGTTTAGTACTCCTAATTTCTACAACTGTTTTATACATTATGTTGGTGTTACTGAATTAGGGATTTAAACTTTGATTTGCATACTGCTACCGATACTTATTTAATTAGAAAATGTGGGCAACGCTCAAACAAACTATAAACTGGAGTTCATTAAAAAGTAAGAAACCTTGTATGTTCTTACAGATTCATGCATAGTGTTTTCGCCAAAATTCTCATAAGCAAAAAACAACCAAAAATCATAGTAAAAGATCCATAAAAATGAGATAAGATAACACAAGAGATTTAACGTGTTCGGCCATTTTTAGCCTACGTCCACGAATAATGAAGTTGGAGATTCCATTAATCTTTTTGTTACAGTTGAAAATGAAGCAGAGGAAGCCTCTATCGGGCCTTCCTCTCCCCCAAAAAAAGTCCTCTCCTTCTTTGTTTCTAAACTTGTATTTATAAGTATAAATAATGTGATAATTATTAAAAAGCCCTTCGCCGCATGTCATCAAAGTTTGCCACGTGTCGATGGTGATTCTTCTAAGCTCGCCATGTGTCCTTATCATCCTTATCTTCAAAATGATCTTTATCCAAAAGTTGGTGCGGAATTGACTTGGTCTATCGAGATTGATTTGATGCATCGGGATTGATGACGTCACTTTGGAAAATGATGATGTCGCGTCGTGCCAAGATGGACATCGGACTTGATGACGTCGGATCGGGACGTGATGACGTCGCTTAGGGATCGAACCATGACGTCGCCCCAAGAAATGATGACATAGGGATCGAACCATGACGTCGCC
>JAJJMC010004708.1:3076586-3086737 GCA_023531435.1 Papaver californicum | reverse complement strand
AGTGATGATTCTGGTTGTTTGGGTTGATTCAATTTTGTGCCCAAACACTCTCAAAAAAAAAGCGCAGATGTGTAGTAAACAAGCTTTTTTACTTATTATGCTACGTCAGGTTACCAACTCAGTCCTCGAGCAAGAAGCGAGTAATTAGCGATCACCCTATCGCGATTGTATATACTACCAAAATAACAGTGGTGCTTGCCATGTTAACTTGGTAAATTATTTAATTGGATTAATTTTCATTTAATTAACTTACTGGTGATATTTAACTTATTGTATATGGTGGAACACTGTTTGGTTAATCTTATTAAGCGTTGGTATATTAAGTTTAATTATCAGGTTTAGTTTTAAAATTCATCTGTTGAATTGTTTACTAAAGTCAATTTCGTGAGGCTAGATTTAGGACATAAATTTTTTCAGACGTGCTTTACTTACTCATTGAAGCCTTGAAGGCGTATTGAAGAACAAGCGAAGCCATCATCCTCTAAACTGAGGTTATTAACTATTGACGACTGTTCCAAATTCGATCTAATTCTTACAGTCTTATTCATTGAAAACATAACATTCAAAGTTTGTTTATATGGTTTTAGTATATAGATGACTTGATCATCATCTATGATCAAAGTGTCGAAGGAATGATATATATTAGTTGTTTCCACAACTTATTATATTAAGTTACGTGGTATAGTTTTCTATACTTTCGTGATTTTGGCATAACACTAATATGATTTTGCTATTAGTTAGTGTTGAACTTACGAAATGAATCCATTCTTTAAAAACATGTTAGAAAGCAATTTCTTAAACATGCATTAAATCTAGTTTGAACTCTAATTAAGTTTCGTATTCAAATAAGGCTTCAGGACGATCCCAGGATCGATCCTATTTTTGGACCTATTCCAAATCAGGTCCGGCCCCTGGGTCGATCCTGAATTGAAACTGACTTATGTTTTCGAATTGTATGTTTATTTATTTGATTAACAGATTTCAATGTTGACATAAGTTAGAATTGGAAAGTTCATATGCAAGGAAGTATTGAACACGTGTTTAACTTTAATATATTATTGTTCATATTTAGTTCCTTAGATACTTAAAATTAGATCTTGATTACTATTTTGAGATTGATTTTACTATACCCAATATCAAAATTGATGCATGTATTTTCCTTTACTAGAAGATTGCACCTAACTAGTTGACTAATTTAGCAAAGTACATTGATTTGCAACAAGCTAAATATGGTTGTTATACTATAAGGATATCTCAAGTATTAATGCGGAATATATTATTGACTATATTTTGTGGAAATAATATTTTTTATTTATCACAAATGAGTTATACATGTTAATATGTCATATAATATCAAGGTCTTTGTTAATTTCAGAAATGCTTTTATTGCATATCTTATATTTTTTGAAATTGGCATATCTTGTTTCCAAACAAGCTTTGGTCATAACACTACAAATGATGGAGCTTTATATTCTTACAAACTCATCCCGGAACACATCTGAGACAAATGTGACGTTATTGTCAGTAGTAAGTAGTCTGATTAAATTTGGACAAACGCATGATTAACTAGTTTAAAGCCTTCTTTGGGATCAATGAGCGCTAGAAGTACCATTGGTGGGAAACTAGATTTTTATTTTAGTTTTTCTTTGATTGTACTTGTCGAACAAACAATAAATGTCTAGATTCTTGGAATTTTCTAGTTTATTCCATGGTCTCTCTCTTCTGCAATAAGGCCACTCGAGAACTTAGAAGATTGGGATATACAGATTCAAGTGACTCAGAATTTGTTGATAGATATATTGTTTGGCGACGTTAGCAAGCTCCGCTATGGTCTCTCTCTTCTGCAATAATTCTTGGTTTAACCTACTAAAGTCATCTTTGGTTTGGAATAGAATAAGTAGTAGAGTCTTAGGATTTTCCGAGTTACCCAAGACAAATGAAGAATTGAAGATTAGACGAAGACATCAATTTGAAGAACTTCACCGAGGTAAGTAACGAAGACTGGTAATTCCTTTTAAACGCATTTTCTAAAATACGTATATATCAAGTCCGAAAACGATATAAACAATCTGAAAACACGTAGCTACGTCCGTAAAGCATATCTCATCCAAATATTAGCTTGGAATAACCTTGAGAAGGTAAAATTCGGCACACGCAGTTCACATACCGGAGACAGTTAGTGTCATTCTTTACGATTTCACCACGTACAAGTTTTCGGAAAATGTTATCTTGAACTACGGTCTACGGACTAGTTAACCAATAGATACGCCAACATCCGAAAGGTTTCGAGTCCCTCAGAAAGAGTAATTATAGTGTTCAGACCACTCGTTAATAGCTACGACGTGGAACTAGAAACATCAAACGCATTCGTCAAAGTCCTTCTAGTAAAGCACCTCGAAAGCATCCGACAACATAAAATAAGTACATTATTGAAAGGGAGAAACCAGATAAGAAAACAACACTGCATGTAACTAAAGATCCGATATAGGGAGCGGTACAACCCGGGAAAAGAGTAAAGCCAAATCCTCAAAAACACGAGCGTAAGAATACATAATGATACCAACTCCAATACCACGAATGAGAGTGACAATAATGGCGCGATGGAACAACGAAGTTGTAAAAAACATAACCAAGTAACAGAATGGGATTAATATGCAGTGGAAAGCCATATGCAAAACGCCTCCGTGGAAACGGAAAAATTATGAAAGAAAGTAGAAACACAAGTGGCAGAGATTAATACGGACGCCGTATTAAAAAAGCTAGACGAAATAGTCAGGCTGCAGCAAGACCCTAACCGAAGCAATGACAGCCAAGTAAACGACAAATAGAAAGTCAATAAAACAAGAAGGGAAGAAACCGATGAATCAATAAAACCAGGAGGAAATTCGGAAAATAAAAACTAGGCAATAGTTGGAAAGAAATAGGAATTAGGAATATACCTCGGGAGCAAACCATAGGAAAAGCAGTCCAAATACAACGTAATTAAAAAAATGTTACTAGTTCACTAGTTATAATTTATTGTACGTAGAGTGCTTATAAATTTGTTATAAATTGTTATAAAGTTTTATAACTTTTTTTTTGAGCAGAACGGTCGACAATCGGAGCGGGAGCATAAAAAGGTTAGTAAGGGCATCCGTAATGGTTAAATCAAAACCAAAGAGTAAAGAGTAAAATTTTTACTCTTTGGTCCGTCCCAGAGACTAAAAATAATCGGGTGATGCTCCAGGATAACGCGTGTTGTTGGGCGGTTTTCTAGCGTAACACTTGTTGATACTGGCGGTTGTCTAGCGTAACACTTTCGTGAGGCGGACGTCTAGCAAAACGCTTGATGTGGGGCGGGAACAAAACATTACGCCTGATTTTAGACGGACTCCTAGAAGCACGCCCAAGAGACGGGCGCACCACTAGACAAACGCCTGATGGAGCGGTGCGCCAACACTATGCCTGATCGAGTCATCCTTGTGCGAGAGAAGCGTGTGAGCTGAAAAAGACGGGCGGTGTCCTAGCGCCCCGCCTACAATTCCAAGCGAGTTCTTAATGGCCCGCCCCACTTCTCTGCCTACTTCTTCAGCTGCAACTTCTCTTTTTTCTCCTGAACCCTAATCTTCTCGTATGCAACCCTCTTCCGTCTCCTCCTCCTGTGAACCCTATTCTTCACTAACGATCCCCCAAAGACCCACCTACGATTTTGAGGCTCCGCTCAATCTTTTTTCAAACATCCAAGCGCAATCAAGGTAATTTCTTTTAATTTTTGTAAATTATATTTGTTTTATAAATTAAATTTAGATTAAGTTTTATCATTATGTTTTGTTAATTAAATTGGTTTATATATGTTGAATGATTAAACATGTGATTGTGAAATAGAGATTTAGGTTTTAGAAATTGTAATTATGGAATTGGGATAATTTTAAGGGTATATGGATGTTGTAAAATGGGTATAAAAAATTCATGATAATTTGTTGAATTGAAGATAGAATTGATTAAGTTGTTGTTTAATTTGAGTTGGGTTGTGGTTAATTTTATGATGAATTGACTAGATTGTCTTGAAAAATGGGGAATTTTGATGATTTTTGGTACAATTGAGGCTTTGATATTGGAGTATTTTGTGAACCCTACATTTTGTTCAAAAATGTTTGATTTTTGTATGTTGGTACATATGATTATCTAATTAGATAATTACTTTTGTAATCATGAAATTATTACGTTTTTCCTTGATTTATTGATTAATGTAGATTTTTATATTTGTGCATTGTGAGGATTACTCATGATTTTCAATCTTGTATGAATTGTTTGGCCAGATGTCGAGCAGTGTGACGTCCAGATTCGTTGGTCGAAGGAAGAGGGACAAGAAGGCTAAAATTGTCCAGGATTCAGATAAAGACCGTATTACTGAAGAAAGGGTAGAGGCTCCCGGGTAGGATAACTATACTGTTGTGAAAGATACTGAGGGTCACGCCTTCACCAATATTACGTATTCAAACGACGCCAAATTCAAGTTTTCACATCGTGGTTCCCTCAAATCGGTCCTTCAGACCTATGCAGGTATTGTTAAACACAACCCTAGGGTCAATTATATTATTAAAAAGGGAGGATGAGACCGATTACTTACCATGGATGTAGTAGATTC
Source organism: Papaver californicum (assembly GCA_023531435.1). NCBI lineage: Eukaryota > Viridiplantae > Streptophyta > Magnoliopsida > Ranunculales > Papaveraceae > Papaver > Papaver californicum. Next base: position 3,082,110 of record JAJJMC010004708.1, on the reverse strand, counting down.
ATCGCATGCACTTATTGACTACATTGTTGAGCGTTTTTGGGATACCACAAACACTTTTAACTTCTCGTTTGGTGAGCTTGGGTTCACATCCCTTGATTGTGTAATATTGACAGGACTTAGTATTGGTATTGGTAGTCCTATTCTGTATGACTCGGGGAAGTACCAATTTGAATATGTCCGGGCGCATATTTTTCCTGAAAATAAAGATAGTGAGGTTTGTAGAAGAGAACATATTCCCAACCAATGGGTTTCAGATGCAATTAGGGTTGCATTTTTGAGCACATATTTTGATCCACAAACGTTGGTTTCGGCTAACGATGATAGCATACTTGCTGATAGAGTGGCCAGAGCCTTCTTTATGTATGTTTTGGGTCAATTCTTCTTTTCAAATGCAAAAACCTATATTGATGCTGGATGGTTAGCTGCTTTGGAGGATCTATATGCAGTTAACGATTATGACTGGGGTAGTGCTGCATTTTCGAAATTGTATTCCGGTCTCGCCGCATCTGGAAGGGGACAAAAGTCATTGGACGGACCCTTCCAAATATTAGAGGTAAATTTCTTAGTCTTATTTATAAATTTTTTAAATTTTTATTTCTTGCTCACTTATTTATTCCATTGGTTGTCTTGACATTTTAGTTTTGGGGGTACGAATATCTGGGCATTTGTCGGCCAAAGAACCCAACGCCTGAAAGTGAATCAATGTGGCCTAGATGTTCTCGGTGGACGGGAACACGGAGAAAGTATTGATATTGTTCGTTCAAGAACTTCTCTTAATCAGTTGTCTGTAGACGATGTGACCTGGAAACCGTGGGAATCTGCGATCATGGTCCTGGATACTGAAATTGGACGGAAAGCAATAGAGCTCACAGAGAAAAGGGTTATATTCTCTTGGCTAGGCACTGTGAGTTTATAATTTATTTTCATAGGAATGTTAATTATTTTCTTTGAATTTCGGTTAATTGATTGGTTTTATTTGTTTATTCTAATTTTCTTTTCAAAGAATAACATGTATCTCGGAGAGGATGGACTTTTCATGGCCAAAGATGAAGAAATACAGGGTCTACAAAATGAAAACAAGATGTTGAACTTACAGCTTGCCCTTTTTCGTCATCAACAACCACCCATTGGGTTTGGCACGTATGCTCAAACTACGCCACCATCGATGTGGAATACCATGGGTCAGGGATCATCATCAACAATGCAATCAAGTAACTATAATTCCAGATCATCTTTTCCTCCGTTTAAGCCCCCGCGCTCAGCGTCCGGGAATCAAGATACGGAAGAGTAGTAATTCATTAGCATTGAATTGTTAGTTGAACAGAAAACTTTTTCTTTTGTCAGATTTGAATTGTCTTTCCAAATCACTTTTCTTACATTATCGTTGTCTTTTACCTGCTTTCTGTTGTCATCTCCTAAGATATTTATAATCTTTTCTTTTGTCCTTTATATCTGTTTCGTATTGTCAATTCAAAACCCTATTTTTTTTTCCTTTGTCGTTTTGGTCATTTGGTATTGTCTTGTCAACCGACATTTCATATCTCTGATGCGTCTGTTCACCCCACTTGCTTGAACTCTGTTTTTGCATTAAAATACCAACCGTGTTTGGTCATATCAAAACTCAAAATCTTATCTTAATTTGCCTATAAATTGAACAATCGATTCTCTTATTATACAAACCAAAATACAAACATCAAAAAGAAAATGGCATACTATCAAAATAACAATCAGTACTATGGTTCTTGTTCTTCTATTCCTCCTTCTCATTCTTCTTCTTCTTCTTCTTTTTCTTCTGGTGATGATGATAACAATAGTTTGTACTCATCAGACGAAGGTTTACCTTCATTGAGCCAAAATAACCAAGCAGTCACTGCGGGATTCATTGTTTCAAGTATGAACTGGCCACATACTCGTATGATAATACCAAGAGAGCGTGAGGACGGTGCAAAACTTCTATGGAAAGATTACTTTTACAGAAACCCGACGTTTTCTCCTCATGTATTTCGTAGAAGATTTAGAATGCGGAGAGAATTATTCAACCGTATATTGGGAGATATCGTAGCTGTAAATAATTATTTTGTTCAAAAAAAAGATGTTTGTGGTGTTCTTGGATTAACCCCTCAGCAAAAAATTACTACAGCAATACGAATGTTAGCTTAAGGATATGCGGCCAATGCAATAGATGAGTATTTACGGATCGGAGAAACCACAGTTTTGGAAGCAACTCGTAGGTTTTGTAAGACGATAGTGCATTTGTACGAGAAAGAATATTTGCGCACACCAACTGAGCGTGATGTTGAATTGCTTCTTGCTGAGAACAAGGAAAGGGGATTTCCGGGGATGCTGGGTAGTGTTGACTGCATGCACTGAAAATGGGATAAATTCCCATCCGCTGAATCAGGTGCTTACACTGCGTACAAAGGTAGTGAAAGTATTATCCTGGAGGCAGTGGTGTCATATGATCTGTGGTTTTGGCATGCATTTTTTGGTATGCCTGGTTCTAACAATGATATAAATGTGATGAACCGTTCATATATTTTCAAAAAGCTTATCAACGGGAAAGCACCGCCTGTGAACTTTGTTGTCAATAGACATCAGTACGATATGTGGTATTATCTTGCTGATGGAATATACCCAGAGATAGTTACTATTGTGATGTCGATTAAACATCCAGATTCCCAGAAGAAACAAAAATTTTCTGCTATGCAAGAGGGTTGTCAAAAAGATGTAGAACGAGGCTTCGGCGTACTACAAAATCAATTTGCAATCATCAAGCAACCATCACAAATATGGAATCCTGGCGTACTAGCATATATAATTAAAACTGTAATCATTCTACATAATATGATAGTGGAGGATGAACGTTTACCCGGTGATTGGCCTCATGAGTATGATCAACGCAGCCACGGTGCACCGGTGAATATTTCTAGACACAACACTGCTGAACTTTCGAGAATGAGAGTGGACCAAAGCCGACGTGCAGTACACAACAAAGATACTCACATTCGTTTGCGAAATGACTTGATCGAACATTTATGGTCAGATCTTGGTGAGGAATAAATTTTTTTAAATCATATGGATAGGTTTTGTGGGTAAATCTCTTGTAAACCCGCCCGAGACACAACTCGGCCGCTAGGGGCACCTAGGGGTTTAAAGGCTTGCTGCACATGCTAAGTGCAGCCGCAATGCCTGCGAAAGTGAGTTTAGGTCTACTTATTAGCTCATATATTATCAATATATTTTAATAGATGCCACATTTCATTAGGTAATTGCTTTTGTAAAACAGTTGAACGTAAAATCATTTCATTGAATCGAAAAGGCATACATCGTGTAACATTAAAGGAAATAAAATATAATAAATCAGTAGATTACACTTGAACACTTTAAGCAAACCTGTTATCAAACCTTCAACGGGTCGTATGACGCCCGGGACGACGCTCTTCACATCTTCGGAGAATAATCAACACAAAAGGATTGTATTCTTCCATCACCCTTAGGATCTCGAAATGAGGTTGGTACCTGAAATCTGAACCTTTCCATCTTCTCCATTCCTCCAGAGATCTGCAAACAACTTCATCATCAGTTTCATTCTTAATTCTTCTTTCATTCACCTTAGCGGTTAAAGTAGAAAATTCTAGTACTGCTCTTGTTATTTCCATATATCGACAAAAAAGGTCTGCTCTGTTCCGGTTATTAGGGTTACCGGTTTCATTACAAAAGTTAGCATGGATATGTTCTAACCATTCCATGCTCATTGAACCATTCATTCGACGTTCATGACCCCTTGCTGGATTATGTAATACTATGTTTCGACATAGGGATAAATCTTCCTCTACGGTAAAATTCTCTGCATTAAGTCTAAAATTTTCGTAAGCCATAATTATGTAAACGAGACATTATAAATCTTCTATGAAATGTAAAAGCTGTGGATTTGAAATGGGAATGAGAGATATAAATTCATTTATTTATAGGTGTATCATCATACAAATTATAGTCGTTGATCAACGGTAACAAATCAGAACGGTAACAAAACGGTAACAACCAAATCAAATTAGTCAGGCGGAGGCCTAGGGGCACGCTTAGAACTAGGAGGACGTCTAGACGCACGTTCCATATTGGGCGGTGCCTTAGTAATACGTTTAGACATGGGCGGTATTCTAGCGTTATGCTTCAATGGGGAGGGGATTTGGTTACAGTCTGTTAGTGGGCATGATCCTAGACGCACGCTCCATCAGGCGTAGTCTTAGGTTAGCGCTTGATCATGCGGAGATTTGGTTACCGCCCGTGTTTTCAAGCGTTACGCTAGAATATCGCCTGACATCAAGTGGTTCACTACACATCCTCTTACCATCAGGTGGACAACTACACCACCGCTCGACTAAACCAAGTTTAGTCCATAAAAATTCCCAAATTTATTCCGCAACAGTGTTTTTTCCAGACTAAAGACTACTTTCAGTCGTCCCGCTGTGGCTGGATAAACTGGACCATCGACTACTTCTACTCTTTGGTCCGTAAAATGCTCCAGCCATTATGGACGCTCTAAAAGGTACTTAATCGAAAGCCCCCTAGATGGCAATCTGTTCGACGGGGCACCTAAAGTCCACATGAAGTGGCTAAATCAGAAAAAATGATCCGACTGTCTTATAAATATTATATAAAGGAAAGGTCGTTATTCCCTACCGTACGAAGCAAGATAAAACAAAAATAGATAAAAAAAGTCTGACCGTGTGAAAGTTATCCAATAGACAAGTGCTTATTCAGATATAAATGTACAGAAAAAACAACGAAAGCGGAATGAACCGATATATAAATCTCATTCAGACCAGAAAACTAAAAAATTTCATTAATAATTTTCTATATGTAAAACAATGAAGGCGAAAGATATCAGTGTTTGGGCAGAAATTTTCATCAACCCAAAACAACCAAAATCATCAACAAGATTAAAAAGAAAATAGAAGAGATCGTACACAGGATTTAACGTGGTTCAGCCCTTAATGGCCTACATCCACGAGTAGTGAAGTTGCGATGGTTTTATTGATATTTTCGAGGTTACAGATCCAGAAACTCCATTGGAGTTCTGGTTTTTACAACATTTTTCAGTTGGAGAAGAAGCTCTCAGCCGAAGCTGCCCTTCCCTCTTTCCTTCTCCCTTTTCTTTTATACTCCAAGTCTCATTTGAGGTGTCATGTGAAGATGATTCCACGTGTTAAAAGTGTTGGTGACGTGGCAACTCCTTGTGTGACCACCTGTCTACTCTCTCACCTTCTAATGCTTCCATGTGTTCAGCCCAATTCTATCGGGATTGACCGGATCGGGACAGCACGTTCGGGACAGCATGATCGGGACAGCATGGTCGGGACGAGATGGATCGGGCACCAGCTGGAACGGGACCGGGACGTGATGATGATGACGTCGCTGATGACGTCACTTCGGGACCGGGATGATGATGACGTCATTGATGACGTTACTTCGGATCGGGATCGGGACGATGACATCGCTGATGACGCCACTGATGAGATCGGGA
>JAJJMC010004708.1:3024036-3076576 GCA_023531435.1 Papaver californicum | reverse complement strand
ATGAGATCGGGACATCGGGAGCGCTAGGCTTGTCTTTCTTGCATGGCTTGGGCTTTCTTGTCGGGCTTCGGACTTTGAGTGTGGTCCATGGTTCGGACTAGTTGCACTTCAGACTGGTGTATCGGGACACTGTGGGTAGCGAAAATGCTGAGCTACGCTGACTTTGCTGCCACGTGTTAGAGCAGCTTTTTAGTACTAACAATCAGGTAGCAGAAACAATGACTAAAACAACTTCTGAAGGACAACGTATCGTTGAAGCATCCCCAACCAGCGAGAATGACAGATACGAGACTCACGGATAGCATCAGCAAAATCCTTATTCGCCTTCCTCATAATCTCCTCAACATCAAAGTGCTCGGGCTTTTCGCTTAGCGCCGAAATCAGACCACCACTACCAGCCTTCGCAAAAGAAGGAAGTTCCTCCCCAACATCAAGCTCACGTCTCAACGTACACATGTATGCCTTCTCGAATAAAGCGACTTTTCTCCTAAAAACCCGGAGCCTCTTCTGAACATCAATCAAGGAACGATCCGTAAAGGCCTACAAGAAACTGAACTGTCATAGAAGGACGACGGAGAAAGAAGGAACACCAAAGATAACCGAACAGTACCTACGAGAATCCAACGGAAAAAACGACGCTAGAGCACGAGCACACCGGTAAATTGCCAAGCTTCTCCGAAAGATACGAGGAACCCTAAACAACGCAATAAGAACCACAACTGAGAGATCGAGAAGCAACATCATCAACAAGCGCTTCATTATGAACAAAAGTTAAAGTACCACGAACTCGAACAGAAATCTCCTGCTGAAAAGCATCACTAATAACATGAACGAACTTCTAGGGATACCCTGAAAATAAAATGGAAGAATCGTACATACCCCAAACATACACACACAAAAAAACACCAAAAGATAGAAAACTCACGAGCTCTTACCACGAACGCATAAGAAACACCCCTGGCACGACTACGAGCCATTTCAGGAAGTTCAAATAAAAAATTTCCAATAACCCCAGCCTACGAACAACATCTGACGCTCCGACAACCTCAGCCTCCAAGAAGACATCCGACGGTCACCTCAGTAGATGAACAAATGCAACGCTCCGAAGAAATACGCATATCGACAGTTCTCTGAAGACATCAGAAAAACAACACCAAATAGCACCAGACCCAAGCAAGACGGAAGACTCTTAACTCACCGAGTATCACCACCACCTTTATAATAATGAAAAGAAAAATATAAAATGTGGATGCCATATTCATATGTCTTTCTTATCCCAAAGATGTAGTATTACGTAAAGGCCTCAAGCTCAAAGTTAAGGACCCCGACCTTGACTCCCTCGAGGATATTAATTTGAAGATTTTATTAATGAAGTGCAAATTTTTTCTCTAGTATTTCTTTACTTATCATTTTAACTTAATAGTGAGTTTGTCTCTACTTGGGTATAGTGGTTAGCTTTTAAGCAACTACAATAACTATAATTTCTAAAGTGGTGGTCATAATTGTCTTCTGTGCACCTAAAAAAGGTTAAGAATCAAAATATAAAAGTCTGACTCAAGGTGCTATCACATTGTTAATAGCGAGTCCAAAATGTAATGACTCGATGTGGGTATCAACACTTTTTATGCTATACGTAGCACTCTCCCTGCTTCTATCTCATAAGACAAGAGTCGAGAACCGGATCCATGGGAATAACTGCATAACAAGCTGAGATATTCATTCTCTTAAATAAATCTATATAATCATGATGTTGTATTTAAACTTAGGTTACTTTTCTGAGAAGAAGATTGAACAAGTTATTCCGGTAAATTTAACTTAAGAATATATTTTGGGTAACATCGTTTGTCAGTATAAGTAAGCATGATATGATAAAAATAAATGTTTTTCTTGCCGAATTACATATGCTCTTAACTTAGAAAAACCCATTTTCAAAATAAAAACCTTGCTCGATTACACTTTGCCTAAATATATTTCCCTTTTTCACAAGTTGGCTTACGAACTGGGTGTAAAATCCTGTTTTTCGAAGCATACATTCTACCTTATTAAGTGTGGTTTGAAAACCGACATGGGTTTTATTTTATATAAATCCCTTGTTGCTCGTTTTTCTACTTAGCTAATTATGGGATATTTTTTTCCTCAATTCTTTCTTTTCAAGTATTGAACTTGTATAAGTATCCCATTCCTGTAATAATTTATTCATTTAAATAATTTTTATCTACGTCTCATGTGACTCGTAGTATTACTCGAGAAAACATGGAAGAAGTTCAAAGAGTTAATAGTTTTGAAGGTGTAAAATCTGAAATGAAGAATAAAAACTCTTTGTCTCTGATGAAGTGGATCCACCTAAGTTTGAAGATTATCAACATGACGTATCTTGTTACTTTTCTTATGAGCAATCAAGATATATAGGAAGATATTATGGTTTCATCTGAATATATTTTTAATTTTTTAAAATACTTTTTAAAGTGATGAAAGTTCAACTCATGACTGTTATTAGCAATCAAGATTTATTGAAATATGAGTTGGATAGTGATAGGAATAAAATGTGTAACTGCAAGTGCATGGATGTCAATTGGAAAGCATGCAAGTACGGGTCGTCCATGAAGGTCAATAAATTGTTACTTTAATTTACGATCAAAATAAAGTGCTAAAACGTTTTAAAAAAAAGATTGATAAAGAAATATTAATAAAAACAATCAAACAGATAAACTAGGGCTTTGAATTCCGCCACTATTATGCTTATAGAATAATAATAATTTTCTATAATACTCTTCACAATATTGCTCAAGGAAATTTAGGAACAATATTTACGTTGTGGAAGATAAAAATTTATAATCAAATTATTTTCTTCTCAAAGTACTATCAACTTTCTTCATTTAAAATATAAAAATAAGAATATAAAATCGTAATAGAAATATGATGAAACATGAATATTATCGTGACTAAACAAAAATAAGAACCAAAAAAATTATTATAGAAAATAAATTAAAATTCTAACATACATAATAGGGCTTCTTCGAAACCCTGGTAAAGAAAATTTAGCTATTCATTACAAATGAAAAGAAAAAAAAAGACTAAACTAATTTTATTATTGCTCGGACTCCAGACTCTCAAAATAAACTTCCCTTTTTATGTGTATTTGAGCCCTTTTTATACCTGTCTTGAAAATATTTGCACAGTTTTTTCATTTAATTAGTACTCCATAGTATATAATTATATAACTTACTAAATAAATAGAATAAAAAAATATTTGCAATATGGAAATATATGGATTTCCAACTAATGATTTTATTTTCTTCCTTGTTTATGAGATGGACTCCTCTTATTTTCCATAGGTGGAAGATATTATATTGATCCTATAAATCTTGTACACAAGGCAAGTTAAATTTCTATAGGTGGATATTATTCCAATTATATGACGTCGGCATTATTGGAACCCAAAGGATACTTTGCCATTTTGAGAATTAACTCCAACAATCCAATCCCAACCGCTAATCTCAGGCTACTAATTTAGGTTGGCTTCTAAATTTCCATCCATTTTACGGGCAAAAGTACTGTATTTTAGTCCAATCGATCTTTATTCATAAAATTTAGCAAAACTTAATAAAACCTTCAAATTCGTACAAAATAAAGAACTAATCAATATAAATTTAGATGTAAAATATGTCGTGTTTACATATTCATTAGATAAAGTTTATGTTGATCTTGATCTCATGAAATCTCATGTCAATGAGCTTTTGAATGAAGAGTTATTTCTTTCCTGATGAATCTCTTGAAGCCGTTGAAGACAAACTCAAGAATCTAACTGTGGAATAGGAGTCTGTCAATGGTAACGAAAGATATTTTGATGATTAAACCTAGCCTAAGCCTAGTAAGAACTTGTTTTTATTGTTTTTCTAGAATTTGTGCTTCTTTGAAGTATTATTATGTTTTTACTTTGCATTAGCTATTTCACTTATATATATTATTATCTTTAGAATTTGTTAAGTTAAATTCTCTTTTGTGATGATAGCAATACTTGATCTTCATGATTATTTTTTGTGTATTATTTTCCATGAGATTGTAAGTTTCAACCATTTTCCTTGTGTAGTCAATCTCATGATAATCAAAAATATGTTCTTAAATCTTTTGATTATATTAAAACGACTTGCATTAAAAAAATTTGATTAATTTTTAGCTTAAAATTCTTGTGAATTTTTCTAAAACTCAAAAAATACTTTACAAGGTGTGCCTTGTGTTACTCTCTTTTGAGAATGACATCAAACAGGGGAGAGTTCTTAATTGAACTTGTGCTTAATTCACTTATCTCACAACTCTCTACTAGCAGTAGAATAATCAATAGATTAATTTAGCGTGCACTCCAAACAATCTAAGAACCACTAACAAACATTACATATGATAAAGATAAGCGACGAGATGATTAAATATCCGAATAAACTTGTATAACTGATCAAGCTTCACGTTATAACATTGAATTCATCCTTAATCAATAGAAAATTAGCTACTCATAATACAAGGGAAGAAAAAGAAGAATAAATGGTTCCCCCCTTAGGTTTAAAATGCAGAAAAAATTTGTATGAAATTTGTATCTAGGCTCCCCTTTATATTGGCTTTTGTAACTTCCTCTTGATGTCTATCCAACTAGGAAGCCTGATAACCATCAAATATTTTCACTTTCTTTTAATCCTTATCCAAGTTATAAACTAAACCTCCTCAAATACTAACACCACCTCTTTTTGCCTATCCAACAGAAACCCTTATTTTCACGTCCATGGCAAGCCCAAAACGCATCCCTTATTTCTCTTCCCGCGTAGGCCCAAAACAGGCCCAACAGAAACCAAATCCAAATTGGTTTCATCATTTTCCTCATAACTTCTTCGTACGAACTCGGAATAACCTCATTCTTTTTGTGTTGGCTTCGTATTTCAATTCTCTATAATATTGTGAGAAGAACTCATGGATTTGATTTTTAAATTATTTACTTGGTAGTCATTCTTAGGTTTACGACATTCTTTGCCCCTTTTCGTCGTATTTCTTCCACTTCTCTTAGTTCTAGACATGGATACTTGGAGTACTTCAACTCTTAGCTATTTTATAGTAATTTTACTCATATTGGGACGATTCACCTTATATAAACAAATAAAATAAAATCAGAGTAATAACAAGTAATATGCAAAAATTATAACAAATATTAGTATGGATTTGACATTAAAATCATGTAAATTATGCACTTATCAACTTCTCAAGCTTTCAAGTACCCTCAATGGTGAAACTATCTGATAAATAAAGTTAATGCTCATCTTCAACACAGTAGTTGCGATATGGTTCCTCGCCTCCGGTCAATGAATTTGCTTGGAAATACATAGGTATTTACTATAAAACGACATGCGGATGGAACAATTACTCGTTATAAAGCTAAAATAGTTGAAAATGGATTCAACTAACAATATAGGGTTGATTATACAACAACCTTCAATGCAGTGGTGAGGTTTACTACTTTACGTACAATTGTTGCTCATCCAGTATCTCAAAATTGGGTAATTCGACAACTAGACGTCAATAATGCTTTTCTAAACTGCATTCTAGAGAAGGAGGTTTATATGAGTGAACCACCTGGTTTTGTTGATTCTTCTCTCCCTACTCATATTTGCAGACTAAGAAAGTCAATTTATGGACTAAAACAGTTGTCGCGTGCATGTTCTTTCAAGTTAAATAATATACTTCATGTTCCTTGCTATCAGTAAGACAATTTACACAAGGAAACGATGCTTATTTTGAATTTTATCCTGAGATTTCCTCTATTAAGGACCGTACATTAGGGAAAGTTCTTCTAACCGGGAAGAGTGAAGACGGGCTTTATCATCTTCCTTCACCAGTTTCATCTTATTAAAAAAGGAAGGTGTTCGTAAGAATTGGTGATAAAACTTATACTGAAATTTGACATCATCGTTTAGAGCATCAAGCAATTGGATTCATTAAATTAGTCCAAAATAAAAATAAGTTACCTGTAAGTAACAATAAGAACTTTTATTTTTATGAAGCATGTCAGTCGGGTAAGAGTACGAATGACTAATACCATCTTTGTATCTCCGTTGGATTTAATTTTTACAGATGTTTGGGGTGCTTCCCCTACTATCTCAACTACTTGTTCTAAACATTATATTTAATCTATGGATGAGTGCTCGAAGTTTCATTGATATATCCAATACGTTTAAATACGATGTGTTTCACATTTTTGAAAACTTTAAAGCAATGGTAGAGAACATATTCTCTTGCATTATAAAAGTAGTACAATCTGACTGGGGAGAAAAATATCATAAGTTTCAAAGTTATTTGACTCGGTTTAGAATTGAACACTTATCCTTACATACATGAAAAAATTAGTGTTATCGAAAGAAAGCATTGACATGTTATTGATACTCTTACATTAATGACTCATGCTAAAATACAAACTAATTTATGGGATTATGCATTTGAGATTGCTGCATACTTAATTAATCTGTTAATGATAAGTGCCTAAATTATATTATTTGAATATCAATTTCTTTTATTTTTTTAACTATTTCTCTTATATTTTCTGCGTATTTTACGTTTGTTTTGAGTTTTATAGATATTTTGGAGTCACATGAAGTGAAGGAAGAGAATTAGCAGTTCAAGGCATTGCTCGGAGTCATTCGGTGTTGATGGGTGCAAAGCTAGCAAGCACACAAGTCTCAGTTGTGTAAAAAATAGGTTATTACTAAGGGGCATCCAGTTTTACAAAGCAGTTCAGAAAATTACTTAGGAGCAATGTAGTCAATCTCGGCCGTTACGGCCGAGATATCGCCGCTTTTCAAGGTATCGGAAGAATACCCTGACGATGTCTGAGATTTCGGTGACCGAGATTTAAACGTGAATATCGGCCGAATCGCACGTATCTCGGCCGTGACGAGTCACCGAATCTAGGGTAAAACGGGTATTTAGTATTCTAATCTAACGGTACCTAATCTCTTGACGAATCCAACGGTCGAGTTACTTTCTCCATATCAACTATCGACCTAACTTTCTTCTCGCTGCACAAGTATTGTCGCCGGCTAAACCATGAGTTCAAGGGTTGTGTTCAACTGGTTAGAGCAGAATTTTGAAGTACAGAAGAGATTAAGGAGATGATTTGGAAGTTGATGTTTGATCTGATTTTCATTTACAGCAAGAACATAACAGATGGAATATAAACTTTAGTTCGTTTTGGAATTGAAACAAGAGAGGAGGTTAGGAAGAAATTGAAGTAGTGAAAAAAGTTGAATTTGTTTATACTGCCGAGAGAGGAGAAAAAGAACTTGGTGAGGCGCTGTTGAGAGAATTAATGGCTAAGTGGTTGAGGTTGAACTGAAATTCAGTAAGAAGGTGGAGTTCTGTTCTAACTATGGGTTTGTTTCAGATTCGAAGAGGGATTGAGTGAAACGAGTTTAGATGAGAGACTAATGGGTTTTGATTAAATGGTCTGTGAGCTTGATAAAACAAGAATAAAAAGATGGGTTCAATCGAAGATATGAGTAGGCTGAGTTCGTGATGCTGAGTCTCAGCCAAGAATTGTTGCTGCCATAAAATAGGAAGAAGAGAGGAAAGAAGCTGCCAGCTATTGGAGTTGCCTGAATTGAGTGCTGAATTGAGACAGTTTGAATGAATTTATTGAATGAGTTTATGTTAGAATTGCAGGGAAGGAATGAAATTGTGGAGATTTCAATATACTACCTGTAGACAGCTCTCATCAGTTTGCAGAATGCACATTTAGTGCTTGACAAAATGCCCGAACTGTCATCTTTGAATCACCAGGTCTGTTATGGTTTGATGGCTATGTAGGAGGGTTGTTTGGAAGTGGATAGGAGATGTTTCGTAAAGTGGGTACTATGTGTTAACTGATGTGGCTCAGATTTTGATATGGTTTTGGTGATATTTGTCGAGAAGTTAGGTCTGAAAATTGAAGTCTGTTGTCGTTAAACTTAAGAGATTGGCGGATTAGTTTATGTATTATATTTGCAATAGCTCTAACATTTACATGTATATAAAATTTGGAAATAAGATTTGGAAGTCATTCCGAGATTTCGCCTATAATCTCCCCGAGATATCGTTATCAAGGTGTCAAGGTCCCGGCCGTGACGAGACCGAGATCCGAAATTAACTACATTGCTTAGGAGAAGCCAGCTAAACCTAGCTGGGTGTTAAAGGCAGGCGCACAATATTGTTATAGGATGCCACCAAGTTTTAACCTAAAACTAGGTCGAGAACAACTGGTTCTCTACTATATCTTATCAAGCCAGTGACTGCACTACTCCACCGCCGTTAAACCTATGTTCAAGTTGGTTGAGTCTGAGTAGGGTCTGTGAGTTCGAATGAAACATGAAATAGAAAAGAGGAGTTCAAGTAGAATTCAAAACAAGGTTGCAGTCAGGTTGGTGATGGGTTTTAAGATGAATTTGAAGATGGGTTTGCTGTTATAGAGGAAAACATCGAGAGAGAAGGGTTCGCTGAGAGCTGGTGGCAATGATTGTTATGGCCGAGATTTGAGAAGGACATGGCAGAATTTTGGGTTTGTTTGCTGAGAGATCGATGGAAAAATTGATGATGCTACCATCCAATTAATAAAGAAGAATCAGTTTAGGCCAAGAAAGAATTGATGAATGATGGGTCTGGTGGAAGATGTGTGATGGGTGTTGCGTTGTTGGTGCTGGTTCAGAAGAGGAAATAGAATGGCTGGAAGTAATAGGTATTGAACAAATGGGTTTCTTTTCTAATTAGATTGAGAACAGAGATAGATGGAGATTTGGTGAAGATGGTTAGAGGCTGTTGAGTTATGAAGATTACAGAGAGAAGACGTTACTGCCAGGGATATGGAGATTTGAATGATAGATGCTCACTGCCGTTACAAAGTGATTGAATGGAATCGGGTTTATGTGTGGTTTGTGAATGATGAATATTTGCAGGGAAGGAGATGAAATTGATGTCACAAACACCAACAATTCTTGCCTGAACCAGTAGCCGGAAATGCACCCAAAGTGTTCGACCAATTATCTCAAAGGACTGTCGTGACCTAATTCAAATTGCCTTGTCTCTGTGGGCTTGTTATGAGCTATGGACCTGCCTGTTTTGGGTCAGAATTTGCTTGGACTTACATATTTTTAGAAATGAAAGAGTTAGGGTTAGAATAGAAAAAAGAGTTATATTCCAAAAAGGATTCTACAACGGAGAAGGCTATATAAGACCAACTTTAATAAGAGGGAGAGATATTTATGTTTTCATCTAGTTCTTTTCTCACCTCTTCTACTTCTTTTTGTAGATTTGTGCGGGGAAGATTTCTCACATCTAGGGTTTGCAATTTATTTCTTCAATTCAATTTTGTGAACTCCAGTTATTATGAGTAGCTAAATTTCTTTTATTGGTTAGGGATTAGTTGAATTTTACAATACATGATTCTTTGATTAATAAATTAGTTTTTTCTCAATATTATCGTTCATAATTCACTACAAATGTCGCCATGTATGATTGAGTGTTTGTTTCGTCGAGTGGCCAATTAATTGAACTCATATTCATATAAATAGCTAATTTAGGGTTTATTATACGCAAAAGTAATACTCCTTGAATACAAGTAGTATAATTGTGGTTATTGCTAATAGTGATATATCATAATAATCACAAGTGGATCATGACCTTTGTTAAATTGAATTAGTGCGCTTTCCATGTTCAATTGCATCGATTAGCTTAATTTTATGAATTTTAATGATCATCGGGAATTAAACTTGGTTAGTGCTTTTACATGTTAGGTTGTTCTCTTGGTAGAATTCATATTCGCATCTTTTAAAGTGTTTGTTGATGACTTGAGGAAATTTGCAGGATATTCTTGCGATCAAGGTATTCTAGGGCTTTTGATAAAACGAGATTAAATATCAATTCTAATTGTAAGTACAAGAACATGTTTTGTGAATGAAAAAGAAACCTTGACCAATATTCCCAACTTTTTGATTTTTTCTACAATTTCTTAGCTTTCTTAATTATTTTAATTTACTTTCATTAAATCTGAAAATTCCTCCCTTTTACATAAGATTTCGAAATCATATAACAACCAAAACCTCCTCGTGGTAAGGAGCTTATTACAACAATCAATACGGTTTTCAACTTCAACAACACTATGACAATTGCCTACCACCTACGGGATACAATCAAAACCAATTCATTGGATATGATCAAAATCCTAGAGAACCTTATGGTGATTTTCATACATACCAACAACCTTGTAGTCGATATGTAAATCAACCACCAAGGTGGGACAATTGTACTTCCAATTGGCTTTATTCGAGTTGTATGCATGTTATGAATGGATTACAAGACTTGCAACATATACTAGACCAACTTGATACAACACTTAATAGAGAGAATGTTGCACAAACTGATCTCAACAATAGTCTCCCTTACCCGACTTTTGATCGTAGTTATGATCATTCACTTATTGAAATGGAAGAGTCATGGGGGAGAAATTCTATTGTAGTTAATGCTGGGAAGCGTGTGAATATCAGAAAACTTGCTCAGAAACTATACAAGTTGGAAGATGACGGAGCTCCGGAAGAGCTTCTCGAAGAAATTAGTAGGACCATTCGTATAAAACTCAAACAACGTTCTAATAAAGGTGGGGAAACCGATAAAGATTCTGATTACGGTGAGTCTGAAAACGAAGAGGAGTATGTTGAGAATGAATCCGAATCCAATGATATTATGGAAGACCCAATTGAACTTGCCGAGAATTATAATGATAATGTTGACGTTGAAATTTTCATTGAGGCGGAGAAGGATGAAGATTAGTTGAAGAGTTTGATAGAGGACCATGATACATATGAGGCAAGTAATTCACTTGAATTCTTTAAGGATGAAGAGGATCCCATGATACAAGAGATTTTGCAAGGTTTGACTAATCCACTTCCTATTGATTCTTCTCCTTTACCTCTTATTGGCTTGAATATATGTGCTTCAGAAGTATTGTTGAATGACTTGCTTCCAAATACTTTCCATTGGAGATACTTGATTCTCATACTATGCAGGTTTGTAAAGAATAAACTGTAGAAGTTCCCAAATTCTATGTTCTCTATACACTTCCGAGTGTAGAAAAGACTAAGTGTGGGGGAAACTTCTATCCGGCGATATATTTAATTCTATTTTATTGTACTAATATTCTTGTGAAGCCATTAGTAGAATTGCAGATTTTTCATGGGTGGACCCCTAAATTTTTAGATTTTCGGTCTACGGGCGACTAGAGAGTCGGGATGACGACTTTAAACCAAGCGCTGCATGGGAGGCAACCCATTGGTTTAGTATTTCTTGTACTTTTTCTTGTTATTATTTCTGAATTTTCATATCATTATAGGATTTCCCACCTTGTTTTACATTGGATAAGTCAAACTCAATGTAAAGTTTAAGTGTGGGCGAGTGGTTAAGCATATAGAATTTTTAAAGATTTAATTTT
Source organism: Papaver californicum (assembly GCA_023531435.1). Taxonomy (NCBI): domain Eukaryota; kingdom Viridiplantae; phylum Streptophyta; class Magnoliopsida; order Ranunculales; family Papaveraceae; genus Papaver; species Papaver californicum. Next base: position 3,065,088 of record JAJJMC010004708.1, on the reverse strand, counting down.
TAGGTAGAAATTTTTCAACTTTCTTGTAATTATTTGCATGAAACCTCCAACTTTTAGATATTTTAGAGTCACTTAGTATACCTTAGAAGTATTAGAGAACTAAATTCGGGTTTTCAATTGTTGAGAAACAATAGTCGACAAAAAGGGACTTAAACCGTCGGAACGAATACAGTATTAGAGAAGCTGATCATTCATTACCCATAAATGAGTGAGGCACCAAACCTTCAATTCTTTGCACCTGTCTAAATTGTACGTTTAGAGTGTTTCATCTATGCAAAGTCCGAGTATAATGATGAGCTACTCAACCTCGCACCATTTCAACCTACTTTTTGATCTCTTGAGTGCTAATTCTATCAATCATGAGGGTGAATTCCGAAAAAACCTTACCTTGTAGTATGATTTGCAGCTGGCACCATTCGCTCTATCGACAACAACATGTCCATAAAAACATTGTTATCATCAACAAGCGGAACATTACAAATTTAAGGAAAGTTGAAGACGTTCAAGGTTTACTAGTAACACTACAAGAAAGAGCGAAATTCAGATTCAAAGTGAAGTAACAATACAAGGAGTAGAATTATATATCCTAGTTGAAGACTAAGTACAAGAGAAAAGAAATCAAAAGAAGTGAATTTTTTGTGAAGTTTATGATACCGAGACAATACAAGTTGTGAAGAATCAAATGGTAAAGTATTTTCTCCACGACCATATTAGTTTCATTGTTATTCTTCTAGTTTGTATTTCAAATTAAAAAAATCGAAAAAATATAAATAAAAAACAATAATTTAAAAAAAAAAAAGGAAAAAAAAGAAAACAAAATATTTATTTTTATTGCTTTAGTGTATATTTGTTTTTGTATTTATTCGTTAAGGCCGTGGGAAAGAAGAAATTTGTAAAGAAGTTTTAAACAACAAGAATCGAGAAGAAAAGAGTTAGAAATTGTCGAAATTCTATGAAGTTCAAGAGTTCATCATCTACAGTTTAAGCCGAAGCTGAAGACATTACCATGGGACGTTGTGAGAGTGGTGCTGATTGTAGATTGGATGAGAAGGTGAGTGAGCATTCCCATCCTCACATAGTGGTTGATTTCCTTTCTTAGAGATCATCAGAAAACATGTTATTTTCTTCCCACGTTTCTATGGGGTATTCAAATGTAATTCAGAAGGTTTTCTCTTCCCACCATTCAACGTGTGCGGGATTTCTATATTCCTTCCTTCCTGCACACATGAGAACCATAAAATGCGTCTTCTGAGTGTCAATTTAATAAAATCATATTGATGAGGCAGAAGTCGAGGCGAAATTCTTATTTGATCGCTCTCGAGACTGGATTCTTTCATATGATGGTTTTCTCCCAACTCAAGAGTTAAGCATGAAAATTATGATGTTTGATATTTTTAACCCCGTGATAATGTGCATAAATTTTACATCTTAACTCGTTGAATCGTCTGATATTTGAAAGTTGGAATTCTAGGTTTTGTGGGTATACCTTTTGTAAACCCTCATGTGACTATAACTCGTCCACTAGGGACACCTAAGGGTTTAAAAGCTTGTTACACATGCTAAATGTAACAGTATCCTCAACGAAAGAAAGTTGTATATCTTAATTTAATTTAGAACCAGTTTATGTTAGTTTGCTCGATGACTAAAAAAAGGCAAGTGTGGGGAATTTGATAAGTTGCTAAATCACATTATTTAAATATCATTTTCTTATGCTTTTCTTAACTATTTATCTTGTATTTTGTGTACTTTACGTTTGTTTTGAGTTTTATAGATATTTTGGAGTCACATAAAGTGAAAGAAGAAAATTAGGATCCCAAGGCATTGCTCGGAGTCATTGGGTGTTGATGGATGCAGAGCTAGCAAGCACACAAATCTTAATTATGTAGAAAACAGGTTATTACTAGGGGGCATCCATTTTTACAAAGTGTTAATACCTGAAAAATGACTACCCATTGATAAGGGGAATCACCTCTATTATCTGGGCTTGAAACCATGATTATCTATAGACTTGGGGACTAAGCCCAAGCTCTTATAAGAAATACACATAGAAATATAAGGATAAAGAAGGAATAAAGGGGAAGTTAATGATAGGATTGGGATGACACTTTGGTAATACTAGGGGATTTGAGAGGATATATGTTAGAAGGAAGTAAAAAAGGAAAGTCTATAAAAATGAATATGGATAATACTAAAGGGATGATCTTTTTTTTTCTATTTCTCTCTTTTCTTGGGGAATTGGGACATGTTGTGGATAAGACTAGGCTCTCACACTACTCTATGATTTTTGACCCTAGAACATTTAGCGACCACAGTGGAAGCCTAGTTTCTAACCCAACGGTTCAATTCCCTCGGGCATTTCTTTCTCATCCCGCGTCTCCTCTATCCGCTTTTCATGATTTACTAAATCACTCCGCTTAGAGCATCCACAGTAGGACGACCAAATCATGGACCAAACCCAAATTTGGTCTTTGGTCCTCCCAAAATCAATCATAGTGGGGCGACCAAATTTGGTTTTTGGTCTACTTTTTTTACTGTTTCGGATCAATTTTGATCCAAGGACTGGACCAAACCAGAATATGGTGGAGCGTGAAGTTAGCCGTGTGTCTCGTGCTAGGCTTGACGCTACCTCCCCATCTCGTGCAAGGTATAATGCTAGAAAACCATCTTATTGTTCCAGACGTTAACCAAAATGTCGCCTGATGAAGCGTTCACCCAAGAGCATGTCCAGCGGGGCGTTCACCAAATAACACGTTTGGTATTTAGCGTTAACCAAATGGACGCTTGTCTTAGGCGTGTGGCTAAGGTAACGCTTGTTGTGGGCGTATGGCTAAGGTAACGCCTGTTTGTAAGCGTTATCTAAACTTACGCTTGTGTGGGGGACGGTGGTGTATACGAGCGGCTCTTCTATTAAAATAACCTTTGAGAGTTGTTGATATTTCTTACCGTGGATTTCTTGATTTCTTACCGTTGATTTATTGATTTCTTACCGTTACAACGGCTATCTTTTGGTATACCTATATAAATGAATTGGTTGATTGAGTATTTCATATACTACTAACCCATTTCATTTGTACACGAGAAAAATTTCACTAGTTTCATATATTTGTCTTTCAAATCAGTTAGAATTATGACACCAAAACCACGAGGTCCAAATTTTTCTACATTTGAAGATATAACGATGTGTAGAATTCATTTATCAATATCTCAAGATTATAGTGTTGGTTCCGATTAATCAGAAGAAAAATTATGGTCTCGCATCTTACGTGGGATGAAAGAAGCCATACCTACAATGCCGGAGATCACTTGGACCTCCATTCAGAAACGATTTCAGGGAATAAGTAAAGATGTGGCGCTTTACTCTGCAAAAGAGGCGGAAGTGGAACGTGAACACCATACTGGATGGGGCCCCGAAACAAAGGTAAGTACACGTTTAATTTTTGTCTCGTACATTATTGTTTTGAATTGTATATCGTGCACTAAACTTTTCTAAAAAAAATAACAAATTGAAAAAGTAAGGAAGCTTTTCAAGGAATCTAATGGTGGTAAAATATTTAAACATGAAGAGTGCTTCGCAATTATGTTAGAAAATATCAAATATTCACGACGATCGACAGTTGTTTTCGATTCATCACAAGCTGAAGAAGATTCTGAAAGTGGTGAGGAAGACCGGGAAAAATAGGAAATAATCCAAGACCATTCCAGTAGCGATGAAGAAATAAGAGATATACCTAACACATATAACCATCATATGGGAAAAAAAAGAGGCGAAACAACTGAAGAAAACAGGGAAAGCAAAATCCAATGGCCAACAGGAAATGATGAATAAAATTATTAAAGAGCAACAAACCTTCAACACCAATTATAGAGAACAAACAAAAATGAAGATGGCGCAGAGAGAATCCGAGTTTGCAGCAAAACTAGCTGAGTGCAGCAAAACAAGCTAGGAACGAAAAACTTGACGCAAAGAAAGAAGCAGACGACGAGTTTCGTATAATGATGATGGATGTCTCCGGGTTGGATGCCGTAACAAAAGAGTACATCGAACTTAGAAAGGCAGACATTTTGCAGAGAAGTAGAAGTCAAGCTTAAAGCGTTCTCGGATTAGCTGAAACCTTAGCTGAGTTGATTATTAATGGATTGACAGTTTTAGTTTCTACTTTTATGATTTATATATTTATTTATCAGAATTGTATTAAGAGATTAAAATTTTCAGTTTAGTTTTGAATTAATAGTTTTATTTTAAATGTTAATGAACTTCCAGTGTACCTTTTCTTTGAATTAAGGAAAAGTTTAAATTTCACATAATTAAGTAATTCAGATGAAAAATTACTACCAACCACTCATTTTTTCTTATTAACATCAACATGATAAAAGACTACACACTCAAGATATTAGCCTATCTACTCTTCTCCTACATGAGTAGATAAGTAAGATTGTTTAAATTTTTCAGATTGACAAAGTAAATAATTCAAACGTTGGATTCCACTGAATAAACTATTATTATGGACCCACTAGTCTTGAAAATAAGAGACTCGTAACTTCTTTCTATATCATGCTTTATTCGTTGCACGCGGACCAAACACCTTTCATAATTAGGTGTTCATAGTCTTTCTAGCCTACCTTTGAATACACTGTTATTAATTACACACTAGGATGGAACAAAACAGAGTCGTCACTTCTTTCAATATCATGCTTAAATCTTTTATTGAATATTGAAAACTTATTTCCATTCAAAAAAGGTCATATATATACCCATTCGTTTCCATTTGGAAACCACACCTTCCACATTTCAAATAACCTAATTCAAAGATTATTTTTATCTCTCCGTTTCAGAATTATGGCTTACTATAATTTTAGTATTAATGCTGATAATTTTACCATAGAGGAAGATTTATCTCTTTGTCGAAACTTGGTAATATATTATCCAGCAAGGGGTCATGAATATCGGATGAATGGTTCAATGAGCATGGAATGGTTAGAACATATCCATGATAACTTCTGTAATGAACCGGTAATCCAAATAACCAGAACAGAGCATGCATTTTTCGTCGATTCCAGGAAATAAGTAGGGAAGTACTACAATTTTCAACTTTAACCGCTAAGGTGAATAAAAGAAGAATTAGGAATTAAACTGATGAAAAAGTTGTTGCGAGATCTCTGGAGGAATGGAAAAGATGGAAAGGTTCAGATTTCAGGTACCAACCTCATTTCAAGATCCTAAGGGTGATGGAAAAATACAACCCCTTTGTGTTGATTGTTCTTCGAAGATGTTTAGATCGTCATCCATGGCATCGTGCAACACGTCGGAGGTTTGATTATAGGTTCTGTGGGTATATATCTTTGTAAACCCTTATGAGACATAACTCGTCCGTTGGGGCCACCTAATGGTTTAAAGCCGTTGGGTATATATCTTTGTAAACCCTTATGATACTTTCGTTAATTTATTCATTACAATGTAGTAAGCATATTGATAATAAAAGAGCTAAAAAGTAAACCTAAACTCACTTTCGCAAGTATCACGGCTGCACTTAGCATGTGCAGAAAGCCTTTAAACCCCTAGTTGACCCTAGCGGCCGAGTGGTGTCTCGAGCGGGTTTACAAGAGATATACCCACAAAACCTATCCGCATGGTTTCGAAAAAGTTATTCGTCACCAAAATATGACCATAAATGTTATATCAAGTCATTTCGCAAACGAATATGCGTATCTTTGTGTACTGCACGCCGACGTTGCTCAACTCTCATTCTCGAAAGTTCAGCACTATGTTATCTCGAAATATTTACCGGTGCATGGTTGCAGCGTTGATCATATTCATGTGGCCAATCACCGGGTATACGCTCATCCCCCACTATCATATTATGTAAAATGATAACAGTTTTCATGATATATACAAGTACGTCTAGATTCCACATTCTTGCAGGTTGCTTGATGATGGCAAATTGATTTTGCAGTATACCAAAGCCTCGCTCTACATCTTTTTGACAACCCTCTTGCATTGCTGAAAATTTCAGTTTTTTTTCTGGGAATCCGAATGTTTAATAGACATCACAATAGTAGCAATATCTGGGTATATTCCATCACCAAGATAATATCCTATATCATATGCAGTCCGTTTACCAAAAAGTTCATTGGTGGTGCTTTCCCGTTGATAAGCTTTTTAAAAATATAGTAAAATTATCATCTGCCAACAACATGTCAAAGGCTTGCAACCTATAGAACGGAAGACATTATTATTATTCAGAAAGTGTCCAAGTAGCTAAGACGATTCAAAAATACAATTTTCAGAAGTACATACCCCAGTTCCAGCAATGCCCATAGCAATACCAATATTAGATGATAAACACTTAATTCATATATTTTTACCGTTTTATCTATATTTGTTGGTACCCATTTTTATACTAATAAGTTATTTTTATGCTTTTATTGGTTATTCACATAATTCCCGATGTTACAAATAAACATGGATAAATACCCGAAAAAAATCAAAACACAACAGAATGACTAGAGATGAAGTGAGACGTGGTGCCAAAGAGTTGGAGGCATACATGTGGTAGTAGGATACTTTCTTTGAGTTGGGTTGATCGAGAAAAAGATAGAGGTCATGGAAAATAAGGCATGCTTTGTATTCATTCTTTGATGGTTAGACGTTAAGGCGTTGGCTAGATTGTGTAGGCTAGTTCAAAAAATTCTGACAGGACAAATATAATTGAATTTAAAAGAAAAAAGTAAAAAAGTAAAAGAGAAGGATGAGACGTGGCAGTGGCTAACAAGGAGTTGGGTGTTGGCTAATAAAACAAAGAGAAAAAAATGGTCAGTTCGGTGCAGACTTCTTTGGGTGGAATTATTTGAGTCAATAGCTCAGAATAAGGAGGAAGTCTAGTGGTTGTGTAGTACGCGGTAATCTGGTAATCTGGAGTTGGCAGCAAAAGGTGGCACGGAAGTTGAATGAGCACTTGGTTTCTTTATCTTCTCGAAGAGATTAAGGTGCAGGGTGTTGTTGGGTCCACATGATTCAAAAGAAGGTGGAGTCAGGACACGGAAAACAAGAAAGAAAGAAAATGTGTTGGCGGAAGAAAAGTCTGGACTGCAAAAAATAAAGAAGTTAGGTCTTGGGTGGAGTTTGAACAAGTATAAAAATAAAAAGAAGGATAAGAAAAGGGTAGGTTTTTATTTAGTTTATTTTATATTTTGTATATTATTTTTATTTTAACTTTATGATTTTTAGTTCTTTTTGACTAGTTTTGTATCTTAGAATTTTGTTTCAGGTACTTTTGGGGTTGCTCTTGACCGTCTAGCTCAACAACATTCTTCTTCTACAAAATACTCACTAGTTTCTTGCTTGTGAGTTATATATTGTACGATTCTGGACAGATTGGATGCTAATTACCCTAAACTATGAATGTTGATATGAGTACTAGTACTGCTTTTCGAAGTAGGAAAATAGTTAGTTGAGTTCTCTGAACTCTTTCGTTTCAATTATAAGGGTATGAGCAAACTTTATATTTTCTTTTGTGGTGTGATTTATGGAGTGAATGAACGGGTGATTGCTTGTTTGTTTAATTCCTGAATTTGCACCAACTTTATTTTGTATAAATTTTTGTTTTTATTTTTCTTTGTATATATGGAGTCTGTTTGCATGATTGATTCTCTAGTTGAGAACGCTTTTAGCACCAATAGTGTTAATGATCTATTTGAGGTCTGCCTAGCCCATTTTGGAGCCTACTACGATGAGGATAGTCATTTTGAAGAAGTTAATGCGTTGTTAGATTCCACCAGTTTTGGATTATGAAAAATGGCAACGTAAATCTGGTGATGATGGTTATGATGATGATTTAGTACAGGGTCACAAACCCAGTAGAGAAGTTAATATGCCTAGAATTGTTAGCACAACTTTTTGAAAGATTCCTAATTTTGGATTAGAACTGCGTGCTTCTCCAGTATTACTAGATTACTTTGCATCTCGTGACATCTATGAATTTGTGCATGTTTCTCCTGCAGTTTCAGTTCTCATCCCTAGCGAACCCTTTGACTCAGTTATGTTTGTTCAAAATGATATACCATTTGCAAAAACCAGGTTTGGGGTAGTTCTTTTCATTTGATAGTCTCATCATCTTTATGTTGCTACTGCGAGAGCGTGAGGCTGTCATTGGTTGTAAATACTGTATGTTGGTTTGATCCACAAATTTTTAGGTTGTTAATTTATGAAGATCATTTCTGTACATATCCAGTTGGCAGATTTTTATTTTCTTGCTATTATTTTCTTTTTAGGCTTTTTGTTTATTTTTATTTTTGGTGATTCTTTGTTATTACTATCGCTTGATGTATGTTGCAGAGAATGTTGATTTTCTTGCATCAATCGGGTGAATCTTCCAATCTCTTCTATTTTATTTATAATTGTTTATTTTATTTATATTAATATTGCATTCCATTTTAGGTTGCATGGTTTGAAACATTGAGGATAATGTTAAATTTAGGTTTGGGGGTAGAGTTTCAGAAAATTAATGCCAATAGGAAAATCGAAAATCTAGAAACTTGTGAACAATTCAGTATGACACTAACCATTCTTGTGAACAATTTTTGTTCTGTCAGGATTTTCTGAACTAGCCTACACAATCTAGCCAACGCCTTGACGTCCAACCATCAAAGAATGAATACAACACCTGCCTCATTTTCCCTGACCTCTATATCTTTCTCGATCAGCCCAACTCAAAGAAAGTAGCCTACCACCACCTGTACGCCTCCAACTCTTTGGAACCACGTCTCACCTCCTCTCTAGTCATTCTGTTGTGTTTTGATGTTTTTCGGGTACTGTTAATAATCGTCTATTTAGCCATGTTTATTTGTAACATCGGGAATTATATGAATAACCTATAAAAGCATAAAAACAACTTATTAGTATAAATGGGTACCAACAAATATAGATAAAGCGGTAAAAGTATATGAATTAAGTGTTTATCATTGGCCAGTTTCAAAGAAGGTGCATCATTCACCCCATATCCAGTCATTACAACCACCTCTCCATCGTCTTTAAGTAACTTCATTATATCTTGTTCATGCTTTGGTTCACCTTTAGAAAAGAGAAGCCCACCAGTTTACCTTGCTTTTTTTGTTTGGGGTGCTCCATAAATTCTCTCTTTGTTAAGCTTTTAAAACTAATGTCTTCATATTGGCCAAATACACCAATTTCACGACAGATTGCTTCAGCAGTGCTTTTGTTATTATAACCATGACACGGATGCTTGTAGCTCTAAAGTCCTCAATTTCTTGGTGTACCTCCTTCCGAGGAGGGTCCTAGAGTTCAAAATTAAAACATACAATGTTAGTTCGCCGACATGAAAGTAAGGTCATTCAAAATAACCGATGAATCCAGAAAGATATAACCATTTTGAAACATGAAATGATGTAGCGCACTAACTCAGCCTCTGTCCATCTAAGCCGACAAAAATTAGATTATTCTCGATAGATGAATAATTTGATGGGTGAAGGAAAATCTCATGAGATGGATGCTCTTCATCACCATTTTAAGTTGCAAATTCCGCAAGTTCATCCTTGTAGGCAAAACCCAAACAATGTAGCGCAGTTGATGACATCTCATGAAGAGATTCTAAAATAAGGGTTCGTGAACTGTGATCCAATTTTACAACAGAACCATCGAGTAGCTGAATGTTACTTTTTTCCAATAGATTCCTTACCGAACCCTGCCAAAAAGGAACGTGATTTATGTAAGTCTAAAATACAGATGAGAAAAAAGAATGTAAGAGAAACAGTTCACCAAAACATAGACATTGCACGCATAATAGACCTTGCTATACATTTAAAAACCAAAATCTAAAACAAAAAACAGCTTAAGAAAGATAATGAAGCAAACAAATTGGATGCATAGGCAATCTACAACAAGAAGAGCATAAGTCCAATTTCATCTCTCTTTCACACACTTGCAGATTTACTGTATGCACAATTGGTTCATATCCTAAAGAGTAAGAATCATAGTATCATACACCGAAGAGAAATACGTAATGTTGATTCTATACTCTTGGAGAACTATAACACTTAGCATAGTTTCTCAAGATGATGAACCAAGTTGTCTCGAGACTGATAAACAAATCAAATATGTCTGTCATGTTATACATAAACATAAAAATCAAGAGATGAATATTATTACCTTAGCTAGACGGGACACACTTTATAAATAGAAACATTGCCGCAACAATCTACAGCCCTACATAGTGCACATAAAGGTAGAAATTTAGTACACAATAAAAAACATCTCAACAACATGTGTAAGGATTCTTTTAGATTAGATACCTAGGATAATGTCTTAAACACTCAGATAAGCTTTGCATTTGCAGTACCAAATCGTTTGGCAAACAAAACTAATAACCCTTGATGTTTTTCACCTCTATTGACTATTTGTAACATTTCACCTACGCCAAGTTTCTCGAGTCTTTTATTACCTTCTCAGCCCCAACCTAGCAAAAACATAAAGGCTGTTAAGTATGATTAGTATTAAAAGTAAAAAAGAATATATATATTTACAAAGAAAGATTATTAAGTAAAAACACATAAATTATACACCGTATATACTTTTATGGTAGGTAGGACAAGGACATCAGCAAAGTACTCAACACAATGGTTAACATCACAACTTGCACCTAAATATGGTAGATTGGAGCAGAAAACTAATCTTAGGTAAACCCAAAAATATCTAATGGAATGAGACTGGAACTGAAGCTAAAATTAGTAATGGCTTGTTGCATTAATATCGACTCATACAAAACAACAAAATTATGGAATATCTGTTGATCAAAGACCTTAACAACAAAACACAATTTCAATAAATTTGAAACTTTAGAGTATGAATCAATTGATCAATACGGGAGTTCCCGTTTCTTGTCAAATCTTACCTGTAAATTCTTAATTAATCAATTGAATATATTGAGCAACAACATAAGCACAACTCCTCCAATCAAGTTCATTTTCATCAAGTAACTTCTTGTTTTAGATAGATTTATCGACTAAAAACTTAAACCCATACTATGTTCAAACATCAGCAACTTCTTGTTTTAAACAGATTTATCGTTTGAAAACTTAAACCCATACTATGACAAAATCACGCAATTCGAATTCGAATTCAAACACAAACACCATCTTAATTTGTTGTAAACTCAAATAACAGACCCAAGCAAACAAACCCATTATGTCGATTCTTATATAATGTCAAACAGACATGGAATTTTTAACGAAAAAAAGCTCGAAATTAAAAACATAGAAATCAAACCTCCGTGAGTGGTGAGACTGATGATTTCATGATGGAGAAAAAGCACTTTTGTACTGATAATTCATTCAATTTTAAAACAGGGTTTTTAATTAAACGTTACATCTAAGTTCTCAAGAGAATGGTTTATAACCAATTGTAGCATGATACTGAAATGAACAAGCATATGGAAGAGAGAAGGAAAAAGGGAATAAAGGAGACAGTACATCTACCTAGTAAGGAGAGGGGTTTATTCTTGAGAGATTAATGAGGAGTAATGGAATATTTAATATGGAATAAAGAATTTATTAGGTGGGGCCTTAAATGGATTGTAAACAACCATAAGATCAAATCTAGAAAACTACACTAGAGATTAGGAAAATCACAGCCGCTAGTTGTAAGTGAAGAGTATATCCTGGCCGCTGAGTCTAATAAAAAAAACTCTTGTTTTATAAGCATAGATTTTACTTTCATGATAATAACCAATACGATCACTATAATGGAGCCCATTATCTATCGGGTACATTAATTAAATACCCCTATAAATGAATCTCTTCACAAATACCCCTACATAAAATAAATATACCCCCCACCTTTTAGAAACCTTATGCACTTAGAATTAGATTACCTTAATACCCTCATTTATTTAATTTTTTCCTTGTCTATCACATATAACTTTATTTTTATTTCAAAAAAAAAAACAAATTCATTTCTATATCACTTCACTACCATTCCACTACCACTCCAACTTGGCTAGTGGTAGTGGTGGTGCTAGTGGTGGTGGTGGTGGTAGAATGGTGGTAGTGGTGGTGGTGGTGGCGGCGGCAGTGGTGCTAGTGGTGGTGGTGGTGGTGTCAAAGTTGATACCAAAAATCTGGTGTCAACATTTTAAAGTTGATATCAAAATCTGGTGTCAACAACCCTAGTTGACACAAAAACTGAAAACTCTGAAAAAAGTCATGTTGTTGACATCAAAATCTGGTGTCAACAAACCAAAGTTGACACCAAAATCTGGTGTCAGAAACCAAAGTTGACACCAAAACTGAAAATTCAGAAAAAAGTTACGTTGCTGGTGTCAACAAAACCAAGTTGACACCAAAAACTGGTGTCAACAAGCCAAAGTTGACACCAAAACTGAAAATTTATAAGAAAAAAAATTATATATTATTGACATCATAATATGGTGTCAACAAACCCAAGTTGACACCAAAAACTGGTGTCAATAAGCCAAAGTTCACCAAAACTGGTGTTAACAAGCCAAAGTTGACACCCAAAACTGGTGTTAACAAGCCAAAGTTGACACCAAAACTGAAAATTCAGAAAAAAAAAAATTGTTGTTGACATCATAATCTGGTGTCAACAAACTCAAGTTGACACAAAAAATTGGTGTCAACAAGCCAAAGTTGACACATAAACTAAAAATTTAGAAAAAAAAATTATGTTGTTGACATCATAATCTGGTGTCAACAAACCCAAGTTGACACCAAAACTAAAAAATTTTAAAAAAATTGTTGTTAACATCATAATCTGGTGTCAACAAACCCAAGTTGACACTGAAATCTGGTGTCAACAAGCCAAAGTTAACACCAAAACTGAAAATTTAGAAAAAAAGTTTTGTTGTTGACATCATAATCCGGTGTCAACAACCAAAGTTAACATCATAATCTGGAGTCAACATGTCAAGTTGACACTAAAATAAGCATTATAAGAAAAAAATACTTTAACATACATGAATGAGTGAACTTGGCATGAGTCGAACACGTATTATCTGACATGGAGTCAGTCGTACTACCAGTACACCACAAATTCAGTATACCATAAATTAATTTACATGTCTTCCTTCTAACAATCACCACTCAATATTTGAAGTGGTAACAAGCCCTATAAAATTAGAAATCATTACCATATTTTCTTCTGATGCAAACCATCCTGAACAGCATATCACCACCAGACATGAGGATCCTCTGAAACTTGCACCGTCAGTCTCAAGTGAGAAATATTAACATGTGTTTTACATCTCGAAACTACTTCTAGAAGTTTCAGGCAGTCATGGTACTGAGCCTGAGAGATTAAAAATGTTAAACAACTTCGCGACAACGTATGAAAAGTAAGAACAGTAAATAACTAAATCACAGAACTTAATACAAGCAGAGTAACAAGACCTCTGTAATTGTTAAAGAAACATCGCTCAGAACAAGTGATGCCATCTCAAAGGGAATGTCTAGGTCTAGTCTTTCTTACTCTCTAAGACTATGGTATTTTAGAACACCATTGATTGGTGATACCAAATATTAGCGATTTTGAGCCCACGAAGCAGCCCTTTGTGACCAATTGTAGGTTCGTTAATACCTTCTTCAAAGATCTAAGGAATAACAAAGATAAATATATAAATTTCAAATACGAAAACAATAAACAAACAGGACTTTATCATCAAGATGTGCAAGCACCCGGAGTATGTTATGGGATATTAGTTACAGTTACATATCTCAATCCAGTAATTTGGGCTCAGATCATCCCACTTCTTGTCCATCTTCCACGGAAGGGTGTCAGAGTCGTGATACACCGCGAGTCTATCAAGTTGCAACTACTAAAAAATAAAAAAAATTGGTACTCAGTATACAAGGATTGGGTCAGTTAGTTTTAAACCATAGACAAAAGATAAATTGACATCAATCACACCCATCAAAGTTTTTGAGGAACCTATAACTCAAAATAATGATATCAAAACTATATTGCAAGACTTAACTTCCTTCCCTTTTGAGGAATATTTTCCTTTTTCTGATGCAACGCGTATAACTCAGAACATATAATAAGATGAATACTTCGCAAAGATATTTAACCAAATGTTTTGCAGAAATGAATATACTAAAACCCTAGCTCATGAAAAATATAAGTAATTTTAATATACGTAAAATTGTCATGCAAACCAGAATTTAAAGCAATAATTATTAGTATTTTCTTTTAAAGTACTATCAGAATACACCTTCTGCAATCTGGCTAGCGCACCACTAGTATCAAAAGTTTCATTTCCATGTTCATCCATTGTAACAGCAGCAAGCTTTGCTAGCGTAATACCAGAAGAAAATGGATATACTGGAACAAGTTTAATACGAAGTTAAAGGGAAATATGATGAAATTAGGTTATCTACTTATATCTTTGAATTGGGGTCTAATTTTTTCAAGATAAGAAACGACAGTATGAACAGATTTCAGAGAAAAAGTAAGCTGAGCAAATACATCTTCTCTGAAAGCATAAAGAATTAGATCGATGTTTCTTAATCTGTAAACTTCATTTTCCATCTACCAAACCAAATCAAACCAATTTGATAGATCTGTTGATAGTAATTGCGGACATGACGGAGGTGGTGGTGCTGGTTGTGGTGGAGGCGATCGAGATAGTGGTGGTGATGGGAGCGATGAATATGGTGGTGGTGGGAGCGATGGAGGCGATGTTTTCTTGTGTGTTATTAATAGAAATGAAGAAAAAGAGGTGTGTTATTAGAAATGAAGAAGAAAAAGAAAAAGTGGAAGGTTAAAAAAAGGATTATTGAAATTATATTTCTAATGAAAATTTCAATTATACCCTAAGTGGTATTTGTGAAGTTTTCTAGGGGTATTTATAAAGGTCCATTGATAGTAAGGGTATTTAATCAATTTTTATTTATCTATCTCTATATACTAAAAACTCCTAGTAAATGGCGCTGTCATGGGGATCATGTGTCACTGACTCAATCTAGAGTTTGTTTCTTTCTTGTGCAATTCGAATTTTCTCATCCACTTTGGATATCTTTTACGTGGAAGTTGTTCAGATTACAAAGATGGCGTAGATCTTTGGAACAGAATCACTGTTTTATGCCAATCAAAAAATAAAAAATTTACTGGTTTATTAGAAAGAAAAAGTTATACAAGGTTTACACTGTCATTTTAATCTCTCGAGGTTGAATCTTAATATGATGACTTTTTAAGATTCTACAGATATCCTAGGTATTCAATTCACCTAAGATTTCTTAAGATAGTATAAGGCCCAAAATATTTAAGGATTCTTAATTATAGGCAAAACATGTATATTACTATCTTCTATCAGTTTCAATCCAAACCATGAAAGTTTTATGGATTCTCATGGATAAAAATAAATAAAATGTATGCTATGTTTTTCCATTGAAACATAGTAATCTTTCTCATAGCTTATAAGATTATGTATGCTATGTTTTTCCATTGAAAAAAATTATGCACGGTTAATTTTGATTATAGCCAAAAGGTTGGTTTTGATTATATCCCACATATGGTTGGTAGTTGTGATAAGTTTGGGACTCAAAGTAAATTGATCACCATAATATGTTGAATCTTGTGAGTTATATATGTTATCCGCAAAAGGAAACATGATGACACACAAGAACAAGAAAACTCTAACTAAAACCTAAAAAGGAAAATAAAAGTGATACTTACAACCTGTTTTCATAATTCACCTCCCATTTTTGACGAGAGTTGAACACCAAGAAAACCTAAAAATCAAAAAAACACTAAAGAAAAACGTAAAATATCCTAAACTACTAAAACAAATAACAAATCAATTAACTTTGCTCACCGGCAGCAGCGCCAAAATTTGATGTGTGTCATAAGTCAACAATTTACTTAAGATATTTGATAAGCACTTAATTTATATATTTTTACCTCTCAATTTATATTTGTTAGTACTCATTTTTGTATTAGTTTTACTATTTTTGTGTTTGTATAGGTGGTATGCGTAAAACCCGAACTTTTGATGAAACACGGCTAAACAAAAAAAATTACATTGTCTGGATGCCTTGGACCGTGAATTGAAATGGGGTATAGACTCTGGAGCATTACTTTTGGACAATACGAACAAATAAACAAAACCTGACAAAAGGTGAGAAGTTGTCAGGTGGAAAAGTGGAGGTGAACTTTCTTTGTAGTTCAGAAGTGGCACCAGCGTACATAGGGAGTGAATGTTTAGTGGAGGTTTGGCTAACTCTAAGAGTGGACGTGGTATACATACTAAATAAAGAAAGAAAAAAAGTGGGGCCGAGTTGGCTGGTGGAGTTGACGTCATATAGAGTAAGTTGATGGCTCAATCTTCTGTTAGGAATATAAAGTGAGATGGTAATCAAGACAAAAACTGAATGGTTAGATAGGGATTGACGTGGGAGTCGGCTGTAGACCGAACTGAAATAGAATAAAGAAGGGGTAGTGTAGCACGTGGCAGGAATAAAAGAAGGTCTGATGGTATAAATAAAACAATAGAAAAGAAAGAAAGGAAGCAGAGTTCTTTTTGGAGGTGGATTGGAGGCATTCTGTTTTGGGGAGAAAAAAAAGATTGTACAAAGAAAAATGTTGTCAGGCGGAACCCAGGAGAGAAAGGTGATGGATTGGTGTAGGAGATTGCCGTTATCGGTTTATTCTTTTCTCTATTGTTATTTATTTTTTATGGGTTCTGAGAAACCCATAGCCATGTTCTAATTGCTTTGTAACTAGGGTTTTAGGTAAAACCAATTTTAATTATGCATTCATGTGATCTTCATAATAACGTTATCGTATGACTCAATGACTAGTAATTTCGCTTCAAATAGCTTGGTATCTAATTGTTTATGTGATTTTCTTGATTGTTTATGCTTTTGAATTGATATGTCGTGCTTAGGTTAAATTGTTTGACGGTGTATGCTTTAGGATTGATAAATAACGCTTTAGAATTGTTACATTAGAAGCGAAGGAGATTACATCGGTGAAACTGAGTATTTATAATTTATTGAAATATTTTCAGAGATATGAGGTTGATTCCAATATTTGTCTCGAATATTGTAGAAAATACGTTGGAGATTGTACGAATTTTGTATGATTAAATTGGTGGAAACTAAATTCCATAGTTACTGATTTTGTCACCATATAATTCTAGTTAGTTTATTTTGTTATTTCATTTGCACTCTGAAAAATCCAAAATATCATTTCTGGTTAGTTTACTAGGAATATTAATTACAGTATTTTTCCGCTCCCTGTGGGTTCGACTCGTATTTTCCGCTTTTACATTGTAGACGTCGTGCGATTGCGATTATTATTACATAGGTATTCAAAATCCTATCAATTTTTGGCATCGCTGCCGGGGAGCGGTTGTGGAATATTGTAATTAGTAATGTTGATTTTCTAATCGTAGTTTAGGTTCTATTTTATTTTATTTTATTTTTATTTTGTACAATATTTTTATTTTTTATTTTTTTTTAGGATTTTTTTTTCCTTTTTACTTGTTTTTTGTTTTAGAATTTCTTTTCAGGTACTTTTCTGAGGATGATGACTCCTTCTCATGAGACGTCATCTAAGATGACACTGAGGGAATATATGTATGTGTCACGGCATAAGGAAGTTCTTTCTTCATATATGGTAAGTCAAGAATCACCTTAAACGATATATGAAAAGTATTATAAACACAGACCGCTTAGTTTGGAACAAAGATTGAGAGTTCTGGAACGCTAGAGATTATTTGCTGTTAATGATCAGTTTAGTAGTGACTCTCTGTTCCAGGGAGAATATATAGATAACCCTGTGGATGATTGTGTGGATGATTTTCCTGACTCCATAGATGAATTTATCTCACAAGATCATTCACCCGACTTAGAGGTTGTTTCTAGTCCCCTAAACTTCCAAAAGTTACCTAATTTAAGGTTAAATTGTGTGCTTCTCAAGTTTTGTTGGATCACTTTGCATCCAAGTATCCAAAGGACTTGCCTGTTCCTGACACCGTGCATGAACCAATTGATACTTCCCCAATCCCAATATTATCCCCATATTTTATTCCTTAGCACTCCCAAGTGTAGTAAAAACTTGGTTTGGGGGTAATCCCTTGTTTTTGATAGTTTTAGTGCCTCCGTGTTACCATAACATAAGTGTGAAGCTATCATTTATAAATATTATATTTTGGGTTGATCCCCAAATTTTTCAGGTTGTTAATTTTTGGAGATCCCTCTGTAAATATCCAGTTGGTAGATTTTTATTTTCTTTTTAGGCCTTTTGTTTATTTTTATTTTCAGTGTTCTTTGTTATTACTAACGTTTGATGCGTGTTACAGAGAATACTACTTTTCTTGCGTCAATCAGGTGAAATCTTCCAATCCCTTCTTTTTGATTTATATTTGTTTCTCATATTTATATTTATTGCATATCATTCTAGGTTGCACGGTTTGAAACATTGAGGATAATGTTAGATTTAGGTTTAGGGGTAGAGTTTCCGAAAATTGATGCCAATAAGAAACTCCAAAATTTAAAGATTTGTGAACAATTCAGGATGATACTAACAATTTTAGGTAGATGGAAACAAAATTCTTGTTTATAGGAGTTGGTGTGCCCAGCTAAATGGTCTATTCATAAAAGGACAGAGCTCAGGTGTTAGAAATAACATGATAATCGTCATCATATCTCGGAATTGTCACCATATCACGTTCTATTTTTATTTTGGCAACTTTTTGTGTTTCTCTAACTGATTTGGTGGGTCACTAGTATTGCCTGGTTGTCGCCAGGATGAAGTAGAATGATTGAGATCAAGCCCCATTATTTTAATTGGACTTGACCAATAAATAAATAAAAGACGATAGCAATAAGTGTGTGTTCTCTCTGTCTTTGTCGTCTAAGCAAACGTGGAACGCAGGATCCATAGAAACTATCATATAATCTGCTGACAAGGAGCATGCGCTTAGATTCAAAAGATCTAATCATGTTGTCGACAAAAAATAAAAAAGGAAAAAAAAGTAAATTTTTTTTTGTATATATTCAATAAATCGACTATTGGGACCCTTGTATATACCAGATGAGTCGATATTAGTATTAGGATTCAGACCAGTGGGTGCGTATGTCAATCTATTAGGGTTCATCTTGGCGTTGACAATCATACAGATATTCTGGGAAACACCTCAACATGCGCACACTTCTATCTTTATATTCATCTTCTTAATCTATTCATCTATAAATTGAAATGGAGTATGGACTCTGGAGCATTACTTTTGGACAGTACGAACAAATAAACAAAACCTGACAAAAGGTGAGAAGTTGTCAGGTGGAAAAGTGGAGGTGAACTTTCTTTGTAATCCAGAAGTGGCACTAGCTTACATAGGGAGTGAATGTTTAGTGGAGGTTTGGCTAACTCTAAGAGTGGTTGTCGTATACATACTAAATAAACAAAATAAGAAATGGGGTCGAGTTGGATGGTGGAGTTGACGTCATAGAGAGTAAGTTGGTAGCTCAATCTTCTGTTTATACAAAATTGAGGACATTCAAGATGATTGTGTAATAGTTCACTGAAGATTTATAATCTGATAAATTGGTTGGGGATGATTGTATTTTATATTAATACGATTCAAATATTATTAATTATTTTAAGAAGGTGTTTGTGGCCAACCACTTTGACTAAAAATATAATCAACCTTTTAGACCGGAAAAATCCGACTAAATTTGGACGCCAAATTTGGATTGAGATACTCTTTCGAATATAATAACCTCAGCTATTTCTGATAATCACTTCCATTTCCCAAAGTTAATGACATAAATCTGAAGTTGAAAATAGCAATCAAATTTTACGGTCGTGGTATCACACAATGGATATTTGAAATTATGTGTAATCTATCATGGTGGGAGGTATCCCAATTTCTAAAATTCATCAAACTTATCTAACTAAATTAACATCTCCTAATATATTGAATAATAAAACTAACAACAATTATAAATCTATGACTTAACAATACATTCAAAACCTTGCCAAAAATAAACACATAATATTCCATACTAGAAATTACTAGAAATTCTGCACATATAACATAACCAACATTACATCATTCAACTAATTTTTTTTAAATTAATTAGCATACTTTATAAAGCACCTAATCAATCAATCTTCTTCATCATCACCATCGTAATTGTCACAGGAATCTTTATCTTTATCTTCCTCATCCTTTTTTATTTTGCTCTTTTTCTTAGGTGGATACCAATCATTCCCATCATCTTCATCGTCATCGTCACTATCCTCATCACTATCATCTTCATCTTCATTGGATTCATTTTTCGGAGCATCCTCATCCACATCATCTTTCGATTCTTGGCCTACAGAATCTTCGTTATCGCTTTCATCCTCGTTACTGTTATTTCGACTGAAGTAGTATGCTCATCCGAATCATTTGTAGAAGTCTCTGTGAATTCCCCATCCTCGATAGGTTTTCCGACCATTTTCTGTATTAACAAACATAACATTATTGTTCAAAATACTATGAATATATTTAATAGGAATAATGGACGAATTGTAATAATGAGAACAATAATTTTTTTTTTAAAAGAAACAACTAATGTATGCATGAGTGAAGGATGTATACAGAAAATCTAAGAAAAACTAAAGTAGCTACCGATCTTTCCAAATGAGTTGTAAAACTACTCGGAAAAACCATCACTTGTGTTGAACGATGGAATGAGTAGAAGTTTAATCATATATCACAGTTGAACACCATATGCATGATATAATCACAACAATCAAAGTTTTTATATCAGACAAGAAAAAGATTTTTTTTTTTTAAAGTGAGAATTTTTTTTGCCTTACCAAACAACAAGAACTTTTATTTTTTATTTTTTGTACTTTGTTTGTTCTCACCAGAACCTTAGAACTTGAACTTAAATAAGGATAGGATTACTAGAGACTTACGTATACAATCTTTAACAAAATCTATGTTTCCATAATAATTTCAAAACGTGTCCAAAACATGAGGTAAACCTTACATGTTGTGCATTCTAATAAAGCGGTTATTAGTAGTTATTTTGTTAAGTTAATCTTCACATGTTACATGGATTCAAAATTGTTGGTAAACTAAAACTACATTATTACATTATGCCTTCCAAAAATAAGGCTTCTGATTCAAATTCATTGGTAAATTAAAACTACATCATTAAATTATGCTTCCAAAAGTAGTTTTCTCAGACTCTATGTTAAGATACTATACCTAGTGTATTTAGTTTGAATAACACCCAAAATTAAACCTTCAATAAAATCCATTTATTTCATCGGTTATAATTGAAATACACATATCCCATAACATTTATGAGGTACACCAAGGACAAAAAAAAACCCGTCAGAGCTCAATTGGATGGTAATTTTGAATATCTTGGTGTGACTGGTAATTTTGAATAAATTTTGCATCAATTGGATGAGAGTAAGAAGGCTTTGGTTAACACTGAAGAAGCTCGTGATGCTTCCCTGCGTGACCGTGACCGAGCAGAGCAAACGAGCTTAGCTGCGGTTGTTACCTGCGCGTAAAGCTGCTGATTCAGCTTAGCAACCGTACTCTCTAAAGTTTCAGGTCTGTTGAGGCTTTTACCCTTTTTTCATAGTATCTTAGCCAACTCTCCCTTTATTCTGAGTCCTTGCTTAATCCTAGGAACCGTTGATTGTGAGGAGATATTAAATCTCCGTAGAGATAATTTTCTCCTTAAACGAGATCTCTGGCAATCTCATAAGGATAGTGATACCCTGCCCCTTGAGCTAAGCCGAGCCATAGCCAAAGCAGTATTGTTGCCCTCGCAAGTCTTTGATCTCGCAGACAAGAGGATTGAGTTTCGTAACAAGTGGATGCACCTATGATAATATTATGAATCCATTGTTCATTGGAAAGATGACACCATCATTAATCAAAAAAGTGTCATTGCTAATTATGAGAAGTGATTAGCCTGCGCTCCGTTTGGATTTGAATAAGTCGAAGGCTGCGCTTACTCAAGTTACTAAAGAGAAGGCGCAACTACAGTTGGATATCATCAACCTTAGAAATGAACTTTCCCATACCCGCAAGGGCTTGGATGAATCTAGAGGTGAAATTTCCTCTAGGAAATCTTCTTACGCTACTCATATAGCTTGGTATCTAATTGTTTGTGATTTTCTTGATCGTTTATGCTTTTCAATTAATATGTCGTGTTTGGGTTAAATTCTTTGACGGTGTATGCTTTAGGATTGATAAATAACGGTTTAAAATTGCTACATTAGAAGCGAAGGAGATTGCATCGGTGAAACTAAACATTTATAATTTATTGTAATATTTTCCGAGATATGAGGTTTTCCAATATTTGTCTCGAGTATTATAGAAAATACATTGGAGAATGTATGAATTTTGCATTATTAAATTGGTGGAAACTGGAAACCAAATTCCCTAGTTACTGATTTCGTCATTGTATATTTTTGGTTTAGTTTATTTTGTTATTTCAATTTATCTCTGAAAAATCCCAAAACATTATTTCTGGTTAGTTATTAATTGCATTATTTTCCCGTTCTTTGTGGGTTCAACCCGTATTTTCCGTTCTACATTGTAGACGATGTGCGATTGCGGTTATTATTACATAGGTATTCAAAATCCTATCAATATTTTCCGATAATATTAACATGTAATATAGCGGTAGTAAGGATCGTTCCCACATAGAGTTATGTAATTGAGATGTTATTCAGATTAGCTAATTAATTAACTAAAAATATAATAAGAAAGAAATAATGATTAAATAGTCATTCTCCATTACCAAACATTAACTTACTTAGTATACTTATTTACCTTTCTTTAGAATCATTCATCACCAACCATAGGATAACGGGTTTATTGATGCAAATCGGAAGCGTATAAATGATAATAAAATCGCCGCAGAATAGAATTATTGAAAACTAACAGATAAAATGGGTAGAAATTGATAGAAGTTAATTGATCTTCAAAGGGATATACTAAAACATACGGGTTTATCTAGACTTCGTTAATTCACTACGAATAACGACTATTGATATGAGATTAGTATTCAGACTTCGGGGTAAACCCAACTATGAATAAAAATCAAAATCAATAAAATCAACAAGTTTAATGAATATAAAATAATTTTAATTAATCAATAAATGACCCTATTTTTGATTTTGGAGCTCCTTATATAGATAACTCCTTCTAAACAAACCCTAAACTTATCAAAAACCTAAAAATTTGTTTCCCTAAACGTATCTACGACCTTTAAACAACTTTCCTAATTTATTAAAACTCTTAAAATAAACTTCTAGACTATTCTAAAATTATGCTAAGTAATAAATCCGAAAGTGAATTATTTTTCTACTAAAAATAACATTAATAAAATACAAATAATAAAAATAAAATAATATATTTATTTTTCATAAATCTCCCTCTATCATTCTACCGGTGTTGTAGAAGATTCGTCCTTGAATCTTGCTGGTACCATGTTTTGCACGTGTAAATCGTTGATAAGAATCTTCATACACATGAATTGATGTCGTAAAAAAATAATCTATAACCCGTATAAAAGCATGAGGTATGATGGAAACCCAAAAAGGATCTTCATAAGTTGATTCAAAAAATTCTCCCTTATTATAGTAGACTAGCCTATTATTAATGACTAGGTTTGAATCCGTGCCATAACGGCACGGGCTATTTCACAGTGTTCTAATATGCGTATAATGTGTTCTTTATGTAACAACTACTATGCACTGTAAACGATAAGAATTTTGGCGGTCTTCACTTTATTGGTTGACATAAAATACACCTCCTCCCACTTCTTCGGAATTCGCATCTTAATCATAGCAACAAAGGATTGCACAAATTAACAAATACCTTTCAGGGGTTAATCCTGCAATGAGTATAAGATAAAACCTTTCAGAGATCAAAGATATTGCACCATCCATGATCACTTTGGCTAGTAAAACCGCTTTCAGTTGTTATTTGTAAATGAGGGTCTTTGTAAAAGTGAAGCAATTACCTTGTGATAGAGTAGAAATAATCCAAAAGCTTCATCTCCTCTAGGAATTGTATACTTTAAAAATGAGAGCTTGGACACAGGTATGAGCTCCATCCATTTGTCTTCTCTTATGTTTCTCTTTGTCTATAATACATATGAAGGGTTTGGTCAAAACTTAAATGGGGTATTGAAGGGTTTGTTCATTGAAGCTTCTCCTGAGCTAGAAATTAGGTAACCGAAGAAAACAAAAAAGAATAAGGAAGGCGTTCAACATGCCCAGAATTACCTACGATACACAAACACGCATGAACAGGTCATATGTCGTGTCGTATCCGTCTATATCACATGGTTATTAGCTAGGATGCACATATAAGCCTGCACAGGTCACGTATTGTGTCCGTGTCCAACACTTCCAGACACGTCACCTAAGATTTTATTGGTTTAGAAAATTAAAGTCAGCAGTTGTGATGCTCAACTAACTATAAATCGTGAATTTCTGAACCTTATTATTGTTATATATTAATTACTCCCTTCGTCCAAGTTATATAGGCATAGTTTTATTTTTGGTTGTCCATCTACATAGGTATAGTTCTAATTCCTAAATAGCTTTTTCCATCTAAAACTAATTTAATGTTCCTAGTTTTCATCAAAAAAGTTAAACTAATTTAATGTTCCTAGTTTTCATAAAAAAATAAGGGAAAGTATAGAAAAAAGATATACTTTTACAAACCCCATGATTTTTCTTAATCTAATGGATTCTTCTTTTATTCTTATAAAACTTGGGCGAAGGAAGTAGATTGTTTGGTAGGATTAGGGCTGTCAACGGATGCTATCTAAACGGAAACTGACTCAGCCGGTTCCGTTTCCGATAAGCCTTATCGGATATCCGATATCCGATAAGTTCCGACGGAATCTTAAACTTCAAATCCGATACCGTTTCGATAAGCTTATGGATACCGGATATTATCCGATAAATATCCGATAGCTGATAGAAATCTTATGAACCTGTTTTTTCACTTCAAATTTTTCAGTTCATTTAAGCATTTCCATATCATAATTCAGTTCAAACAAATAGAAAATACACACAAATGATCATAATTTATAAATTACATGTTTCATTGTTCTTGCAGCAAAAGAAAACATAAAGAAACTGAAATTTGTACTAGCATTGTCATTGACTCATTGAGATACAGCCTGCAATGCATCTTTCAAAGTACATCTGTATTTCAAAGAAACTAAAATTTGTTAGTTGGCAGTGCAAGAAATATAAAAGGAAAGGAAAAGAAAGGAAAGTTACTAACCTGTACTACTATTACTAGCATTGTGATTGAGATCCGACAACCAATCACCTAAACAACTTCTGGAGCCAATGAGCTTCTGTGTATTGTAAGAACCCTGCCAATATTTCAGTTTGTTTTCCAAGTCCACTAACCTGTTTAGATTGCCAATAGAATAAGTCATACTATTAACATAATCAATTTGAGATTTTAAATTTTTCATGTGAAACTGAAAATTACCAAAGCTAATAGAGTTAAACTGCCTCAAACCTTGTTTAACAAGATTCAAAGATTAACAATGCTTAAAAGCCTTAGATCCATGTATATCATGATGCCAGCAATTAGCAATCACCTATTTACAATTCATATCTCTTAGCAGATATTTGTTAAACCTAAAAGGTTTCCTAGTAATTAATATCTCTAGCACTGGTAAAAATAATAGGAGCATGGTCACTCCCGAAAGCAGTAAGAAGATAAATATAAGATAAAGGAAACATGTTAAACCAATTGGAATCAGCTAAAACTCTTTCCAACCTTTTAAGAATAAGATCATTCCCTCGTCTTCTATTAGACCAGGTATATTGGCTTCCTGAAAATCAACATCAAGGAGACCACAACCACCAATCAAATATCCAAAATTTATACAATTTAGATTCGAAGGGAGCGACACCACCCATTTTCTCCTATTTTCTAAGAATGAAATTTAATACACAGCAGTTTGTTTAAGTAGGTCCCATTGCACATCTCTATCTATCTCATTCAAAGCACCATAAACACAGGACAAGAGGGTATAGTTACTTCTAGCATCAATCTGTACTTGACAATTAATGATAATATAATTGGAGTTAACAATTTTAAAATCTATACCATCCTTCCACAGGACACATAGACCTCCTGCAACACCAATTGGTTTTAGAAACAAAACATTAGGGAATTTAAGAGGTCTTAGCAAATTACTCATTTTTTGCAGATGGGTTTTAATCTCACAAAGAAAGACAATATCTGTAACATTAAATCTAAGGATGTCTTTCAGGTTTTTTCTAGTGTATTTATTCCCATATTCCTGCACATTCCAGGCCAGAATTTCCATCCTACAAGCACTATACATCCAAAATTTACTACAGCAAGTAGGATTCTTAATTTTCAGAGAAACCAAACCAAAATCAAAAAAACAATTTCCACTAGAATTAACAGAACAATCTTTATCAGACCCAATTCCTAAATTAATGAGACCCAAAGAAGATTTTCCAATTATAAAAACCCTAGAATCAGAAAATAATTCGTCTAGAACAAAATAACCTAATTTCAAAATTGGTACATTAAACTAAGAATTAGTTTGAAAAAGTACATGATTTGCAGCTTTCGATTTTGTCCCATTAGTATTATGCCGGTTAATTAGATTTTCATTTACTTCTTCCACATCCAAGCTCAGCATGTTGACATCAGAGCTACCAATAACTGTAGTAACCCCAGTTGTGCGACCTTCAGAATTCAAAGAGGAATTTAGGTTTTCATGGATTGAGGTTAGTTAAAGGTTTTGATTAATAGGAGAAGAATTTTCAATTTGGAAAGAAGAGAACAGGGATTTGCAGCAGGTGATTGAGTACGCAGAAGAGAAGGGGAAAAGCAGCAGAAGGGGAAATCAGAAACGGGGAGTAATGAAAATACGGGGGGTCTTACACTTTTACTTTTAATTCTTATCGGTATCGGATATTATCGGAACGGATACTGGCTCATCCGGTTCCGTTACGATAACACGAAAATATCCGATATAGTATCCGTTTCCGACATCCGATATCCGCTATATCGGATAATATCCTATAAGATCCGGGATTTTCGGAAACGACTATCGGATTTCGGACTGGGATTGACATCCCTAGATAGGATTTCAAAAAAATTAATATATATTTTTTAAATAGCCTAATAGATTTTTCACTCTTTATAATAATTATATAAAATTATTTAACATGTGTTTTTTCTTTTTTTGTATTTTACGTGTCCACGTAACTGTGTCATAATAATTTATACAATTATTTTATATTCTATCTCTTATATTTAACGTGTTAATGTGTCATAATAATTTTGTATTCTCTCTTGTACTTAACGTGTCCACGTTACTGTCTCATAATAATTTTATATAATTATTTTGTATTTAATATGTCCATGTTAGTGTGTGATAACTGTGTTCCATGTTCGTGTAACATTGATGATTAGGTGAGTTCGTATACTACCTATGCTGTCGATCTGTGTTGTTGTTGATGATGGAAGGCAAAATATAAATTGTCGATGGTTTATTTAAAAATAGAAAATAAATTAATTGGATGATGAGCTTCATGATGTGTTGTTAATAAATTTCAGTTCCAATTTATTATTCTATAAGATTATATTTCACTTAATCAGTTTAGTTCAAGTATACACAAATGAATAAAAGTCACCCCATATTCTTTTCCATTGGATGTTCCCCACAAAAAACGTAAAAGAAGTTAACCATATTAAAATCCAATGGACTAAATGTTCCCTACAAATAACGTAACTGACTTAATCATACTAAAATCCAAAGGATTAGATTGCCATAGTTTCCTCCGAAGGACTATATCGTTATGTTGTTTTAACCATGCTTACCCATATAATTGAAAGACGTTTATTTTTTCATAAATTTAATGTGTTTCGTCTTTTGCCTTGTAACTCCACCTTGTATCTTTTTCCATAAATTCACACCTTTATTTAGGCATTTTTTTGTCAGCATATCTAGCATTCTTTGCAAGACAGAATATTGGTTTTCCGAGGCAATGCTGAACTTGTCAAAGAATAGATCTTATCCTCGCGAAGGAGCAGTTGAAATTTCTTGATCACGTTTATAGGTACCACTCCATGCAATTCATCTTGCAGAGCACTTAATAGAATCTTCCAATACGAAAACTGTAAAAAGAAAACATGTTAATGTTTAACCATTGGATATAAACATGAAGAACCAAAAGAAAACTGCACAAAGTAATTCATATGGCAAGATGGATAGTAAATAAATTTTGAGAGTCAAGAGCGTTATACATCGAAACAAAGAATTTTGCTTCAAGAATGGCTTTCGAATTCCAAAGTTCTACTGAGATCAAACTGTATCATTAGATTTTGAGTAGATGGAAAACATTAGCATGCTTAAAAACCAATTGCCGGGTTTCACTATTGGTAAGAAAATAGTCAGGTTTCAGAGTACATGTACCGGAAGTGAGAAGTCGAAGTGGGTGAGCATGCATGATATACAGAGACGGAAGCTACACAATGCTTCTACAAATGAAATAAAACAAAGGCTAGATTTAAAAATTTAGTCCAGTCTTTGGGTCATAGGCTCATGATTAATATAGAAAATATTAAACATATAACACAGTTAGACAAATAAAAAGAGTAACTGAAGCAATAACCATGTGAAAGACTATGTACCTGTATTACAACAATCAAAAATGAGCATCAATGGCAGAATGCCTAAACCCATCAGTCATCAAGTAATCCTCCAAATACCTTTGGCAGTAGGAGATCCACTTAGTCCACCTTTACAATCTTTTTCATTTATGAGTCCTTGCAATATGGCCTTCGTTGTCTTTGATGCGTAGAACTGTAGTATTTACCGACCCTACACTTCCTTCCGTTCGTACCTGCGAACAAACGACAAACAGGTTATGAGAAACTTCATACAATTGAATGAATCAACTACCCAAGTGTAGATAAATATCACTGTGCTACTAATGGTGAACAGATAAATAACAAAAGAATCACCACAGTCTAAAAGACTTATTTTTATTGTCATCATGGTTTCAGTTGTTTTATTTATTTTTTTTCTTTCATGTCATCAAACTACCATATGACTTTTACAGGTAGTGTACCAAATGGAAAACAATACTCTATATTATGGCAACTGCAAGACAATCTTAACTGCCAATTGTTTAGGAATCTAAAATAGCTTACCTCCTCAAGCTGCAAGATACACTGTGGTGCCCAGCTGCACCCAATGGTAGACCGTTGCAGGAAAAGAAGATCATTCCGTGTAGCTGACAATGTTTCTTTGAATAGTAAGTTGTAAAGAAGGCTTTGAGGGGTCCCAATGTCACATCACCTTCGTACCCCTGGGCAGAATCTATATGAACAATTGCAAGTGCCTTCATAGGGTCTCGTCTTTTCCAAGGTCAACGAAGTGTTATTCGTAGATGACGATATTTATCACCATGACTGCAATATGTCGATGAAGGCAAGCTATTAATGTACATCTACTTACATTAATTTACATTTAGGCAAGTTTCATAAGAGTCCTTGACAATACTTGAAGGCCATGAAATCCACCCATTAAGCCTGTCTTGCAAAATCAAGAGATGCCTTTGATAGAGGGCCACGAAATAGTTTTCATATCAATTTCTTGTAACATTCAGGCGGTGTCACATGCAACAACATTACGACTTCAATGCATCCAGTAAGAAAAGTTCATGTATTAAATCTACTACTAACATTTCTAGTTAGACCAAAAGATGTGTCTTATGACTCGGGAGTAAAGTGCTTTCAAGCTTAAATGCACTTGTGGCGTAGCATGTGCATACAGGTGATTGTGATTATCTGCTATTTATTAATTATAAAGAACAATGAGTAACTATAACATAGATTAGCACTCTATTAAGCTAGATTACTTGCTGGTGGTGCAGTTTCAATGTACCGTGTTTTCAATCTTATATGGCACTTGTGTTGTGTCGTACCTTGTGCATACAGTTACTAGTCCAAAATCAGGGTTTTAGGACACTTTGTGTTTGCAAAAAAGGACGGATACCAGAGTAGTTTAATATTCGACAGTTTGTTTGTGTCGAATAATTGGTACCTCGTAAGTAGCATATCGTTTTAATTGATTTCTATTTGCCCCCTTAAGAGCATCCACAATCGTGCGATCAAAATCAAAGATCAAAGATCAAAAAATTTAATCTTTACTCCGTCTCCAAAACAGCAGTAGATAGTCAAGCGAAACACTAGGAATTCGCATTCACGTAAGCGAAGTGTTAGCGCATCGCTTGAGAAGACGGACGAGAATCTGAAGCTTCGCCTGGTCCAAGCGAGATGCTGCTATACCGCCTATAAAAAAAAAAAACCAAGCGAAATCCCAAGCTCCCGCCCCCACACTAAGCGGGATCCCAGCATTTCGCCCAAGTCGAGACGGTACCCAACATTTCGCCCAAGTCGAGACGGTACCCTAGCTTTCCGCCAAATTCGAAACGGTACCCTGGTGTGACGGTACCCCAACACTTCGCCCAAGCTAAGACGGTACCCAGCATTCCGCCCAAATCGAGACGATACCCCAGCACTTCGCCCAATTCGAGACGGTACCCCAATACTTCGCCCAAGTTGAGACGGTACCCCCAGCACTTCGCCCGATTCGAGACGGTACCCCAGCACTTCGCCCAGTCGAGACGGTACCCCAGCACAACGCCCGTGTTTTTAAGCGAAATCTTGGGCTGTCGTTTATTCACAAACGAGATGGTAGTGCTTCGCTTGACTATAATTTTTAGTCGACGATCAGCGACTTCTTTTAATCCTGAACAGTGATTTTCAACGATTATAACCCAAATATAATCGCACGGCTGTGGCTGTTTTTCAGCGATCATCGATCAAATGTAATCTTTAATCGTCAATTTGATCGATGATTGTGGATGCTCTAAGTTCCACCCAGCCGATTAAAATATTAATAATACAAAAATTGTCTTTCCTTTAAATAAAAACAAAAAATAGCCCAAGTCAAAACGTGTGAAGTACATGCTTCGTAAAAAAAAATCGTAAAGTTCTAAGATTCTGTGAAGTCTTAAACAAATAAAACAACCTAGAAATTTCGTTTCTCCGTCTTCCTGACCTTCGAATATTTTTTTGCTTTCTTCTTTCTCCCTTCATAACCAAAATTTGTGAAGTTCTAATTGAAGATTTGTGAAGTTCTAATTGAAGTTTTTTGCCTCAAAGGAGTTTCTTTCTGGTT
Organism: Papaver californicum; assembly: GCA_023531435.1. Lineage (NCBI taxonomy): Eukaryota > Viridiplantae > Streptophyta > Magnoliopsida > Ranunculales > Papaveraceae > Papaver > Papaver californicum. The sequence continues at coordinate 3,033,822 of JAJJMC010004708.1, read as the reverse complement.
GTTGAGGTTATCTTTCTCAGGTAAGAACGTTTTTTTCTTTGAGTAAAATTAAGAAATTAGGGGTTTCTGTTTCTAGGGGGTTTCTGTTTCATGGGTTCTTGTTTCTACGGGTTCTTGTTTCATGGGGTTTATGTTTTAACTTGATTAGGCTTTTCTGTTTGAAGAAGAAGAAATTAGGGTTTTCTGTTTCTACTTGAATTCAATTTTTTTTCTTTTTCAGTTTCAGATAAGTTGTTATAAAATTGAGTATCTTCTCCATGGTTTAATCAAGTTTCAATTATTTATAAATTGGTTCTCTTGTTTTATCTTCTTAGGGCTTGATCAGTGAGAGTAATTCTACATAAGTTGAAAGGAATTTGTGTTCGGCAGGTTGGGGCAAGTTTACTTTATCTCTGTGCTAGGGCATATTTAAGATTTCAATTGAGTTACGTAGCTAATTAAGTTTATAGAGTTTGCAATTGAAATATATTGTTTCATTGTCTGTAAGACAACAATTAGGTGTTCAGGACTTAATGTGGCTTTTTGTAATATGATAAAATGAGTAATTGACATCAGAACTAAGTGAAATGGTTATTATATCAGCAGGATAATATATTGGTTGCAAGTAAATGTTATTTCAATGTTTAAGTTTGTGAATGCTTGTTATGATTCTGTACCATGTTGTGTTCTGATCTTGCGAATGCCGTGTACGTAGAAGTAATTTTATTGCTTTGTTCTGATCACTACCATGTTCTGTTGACTAGGTTAATTGTGGATTTTTGCACATTTTCTTTAATTTAAGGGATGGTACTTCTATGAAGTAGGATCATGCTAGTCTAAGAATCCGTAACTCATAGCTAGCCTATTTGTTTAGTGGTTGATGTTCTTTGGGAGTTGTTTGATCTAGTTGTACATGACCAATGGGTATATTGAAATCTTAATTACATCATATAACAGAAGTATACAATCAAGTAATTTGCAGGTTATTAGAGTTTGTATTCTGTTCTTGTAATTAGTTAAATATCGTTCAAAGGTAGTAACCACCCAAGGGTAGCAGTGAGACTTTAGTGTAAATTGTTGAGTTATATTGAGATGATAGTCAAGGGGTACACCGCATGAATGTTTTAGTTTGGAAATGATAACTTAATTTGATGTTGTGAGAGGGGGTCGGTAGAAGCTGCAGAAGTCTGAATGTCAATCTTAATTAGTCTGAATGTATCACAATTTATGTATCATTTCATAATTTATGAATCATTTGCATCAAATTAAGTATTTATGTTGTACAAATTAAGTATTTATGATGATCATCCAATTAAGCAGCTGTAGAAGTCTGAATGTCAAACTCACAAGTTTTAGAAATGGGCATTAGCATTTTGTTTTGGTTTAAGTACTTTACAATATAAAACTACTGCATTACTTATTTCTCCGGTCCATGTTTATTACTTGTATGTATCAAGTTCTATATTTTATACTTCTTTTTGATCTTTATGAAGGCTCTAAAAAAAAATATTTATTTTGCTTTCTCTTCTTCTTCTATTTTTGTAAAGCTTTTAGCTTGTGATATGTGTTGCAGATGTCTAGTATGCGTCCAAACAAAGAATGGATAAATGCACCTCGTATGTCACCTCAATATATAGAAGGCGTTGCATCTTTCATTAAGTTCACGAAGGATAATCTAGGGGAAAATTGTGTATCACTGTCCTTGTAGTAAATGTCAGAATTATAAGCGTAACGAGATACCTCTAAAGGTTATACATGGGCATTTACTTGAAAACGGAGTTGATAAATCACACCGTGTTTGGATACATCACGGAGAACCTCCTGCAACTGCAAGCAATATTTCCAACGTTTGTAAAGTTCCTAATTCATCTGCTAGCAATGTTTGTGGTAAAGTTTTTGGTCGGAGAATGTCAATATGTTCAATGACTTGGTGCGTGGAAGTGTTGACCTAAATAATAACCTTGAAGATCATTTTAATGATGTTGAAGATGATCCTAGTATTAGTGTTGAAGATGATCCTGGTATTGATATCAATTATAAGACGAGGTTAGACGATTCACTATAGCCCCTGTATCCTTCTTGTGGTAGTGAACATAGGAAATTGTCGGCAACAGTTGAGCTGCTTAGTATGAAAGCAAGGCACAATTGTAGTGATGCTTTTTTGACTGAATTATTGGAGTTTATGAGAACTATCTTACCTGTTGGGAACACATTACCTGAGTCAGCCAATAAAGCTAAGGCTATGATTAAACATTTTTGTGTGAAATGTGAAGTAATTCATGCTTGCATTAATAATTGCATACTATATCGGAAAGATCATGCTGAAGCGAACAAGTGTCCGAATTATGGTGAAAGTAGATGGATGTCGGCCGATGAGAATAAGCCAAAGGGTAAACAAGTGGCGAGGAAAAAGCTAAGATACTTCCCAATTACATAAAGATTGTAGCACATGTTTAGAATACCATGGATAGCGGAGCTGGTGGTATGGTATGTTAATGTAGAAGAAAGTAAGACACATATACACCACCCCATCGATTCATTGTTTGTGATTTAAATGGTTTCAGAACCTATGGGCGTTACATAATCTCTTATGTATGGTGATTCATCAGTTTATGTTTTTAATTGTTTCTTTGCTCTGCTTTGTAGTGAATCATGGATGATAACTACCTGATCATGAATTTGATGGTTCACTACCTGAAGAGAATAATAATGTTCATACGTCATCACAGAAGTAGTAATACCTGAATGCACGGAAGTAGTTAACGAACACGGAGAGAAATGAATGCACTGAATGTAGGAATACCTCTTTATATTGAAATTCAATGGTATGTGAAAGAACTCTGAGACTAAAATCAATGACATCAGGACGCGTTACTGAAATAACCGTTGCCTTCGGTAATTCTTCAAAATTCTAAAAAGTAGTATCCGGAGAACTATAACGACAATTTGGTGAGTGGATGACAATGACGACGACGATGGAATCAGAGGTTCAGATCGTGAGTCGACGTACCCAGATTTTATTAGCTGTTCTTCTAAAGACATTGTCGAACACCAATGAAGAAGAACACTAAAATGCTACAAAAATTAATTCCTGTAAAAGTTTATAGAATGAAGGTTTTTGGATTTATAGAATTCTAAGAAACTGGATTTGATTTGGTCAGCATTGCCAGAGGGTGAGGTTAAATTTTTAGCTTCAATGAAAAAGGTGACGCTTTTTACTTGATATATATACTTTACGTGGTTTTTGGTTTATCTATATTAGCTAAATGGTTAAAAAAGTGATTAATTTAAATGATTAAGTAATATTGGGGATAGAACCAATAATAAGCATATGCGTATAAAATCAGGAACTCACATGGTTCCTTCATTGTTAGGGTTGAACACGGTAACGGTTTTTCATGGAAATCCGCCAAAATCGAACCGAATGGACCAAAACCGAACCGAACCGTTTACTAATGGAACGGTTATGGAACAAAAATGTGGAAACCGGTAGTCACGGTTTCGGTTTTCGTTTGGCCAAAAACCGAACCGTTATACCATGGAAAACCGACTAATTAGAGCCGTTCATCTAGATTTTGATAGATCTAATCTAGACCCTTCAATACCCTTGATACATAAGCCCACCCTAACTTTCGAAACCTAATTCTCTTCTGGTTTTTTGAGCAGCAGCCTCTCCGCCTCCGGTTAGGGCTCTAAGTTCTCTTCTTCAGTTCTTCTTCTCCCTCTCGTTTACCATCACAGCCAATAAATTTCTCAGACCAATATATTTCTCATAGCTTCTCATTTCTCATACCCTTCAATCATTTCTTCCGTTTCAGATTTCAGAAGCAACTTCTGATCAGGTATGATGTTACTGTTAGGGTTTTAATTATTTTTCTATTTTTTTTGTAAAAGACTTCTGATTCTGATCAGGTATGATGTTAGGGTTTAGTTTGATCTACATTTATAACATCTTTATCACTTGATTCACTTCTATTTGATTTGATTTGTAGTTATTGATGATGGGTATTTAAGTATTGGGGTTCACTGTTCACTGTTCAGGTATGAATCTATGATGTTAGAATAGTTGTTCTATTTTTTTTCTTGAGCTTAGGTTTCATGTTTTTGTTGAGTATTGGGGTTTTATTAAGATTTTTGGATTTCATTGTTTGATCTTTATGTTCATCTTTATCACAGGTATGATGTTAGGGTACTTAGACTGCTTTCTTAAGAACTAAAATAGTCGAATTCTGTTAACCTTGGTAAGTCTGATGTTCTTTATTTCTTTACTTAGACTGCTTTTTTAAGAACTAAAATAGTCGAATCCTTATATGAATTTGAGTTTGTGGATGTTGTAGGTTCTAAACATGTATAATTACTGAACCTGTTTTAGTTATTTATTATACTTGACTTGATATATTAGTTCTTTGTAATTCTGACTCTGAAATTACATAATATTTCTACTTTTTTACCATTTAGTGTAATTCTGACTCTGATTGTATGTCATTCTTTGTGAACAGAAATTTCATAAACATAACCAAAACCCATGTCAGTAGTTACCAACTGTAATATGCATAGTATTTCTACTTTTTTACCTTGTGAAAGTTGACAGAGAAGAAAATAGCTTTAATTGCACCATGACTGAAGAGACATCATTATTGAAGGCAGATCAATATTGAGAGTACCAATCAATTTTCTCTCAAGTATCTTCTTCCTGTCAACAGAAATCCTTCTTCTCTAATGTTTTTTGTGTCCTATGGTTTTAAAAGAAAAATGAAATTTGGTTGTCCTTTTTGTGAGCAATTGTGGGTTTCTCCTCTCTTTTTTTTTAATAGGGTCATGAAAGCAAATATGACAGAACCAACAGGAAGACAGGAACTTACATGGCTAGGATTAAATGGGTATGCAGGTTCTTTTTATCACCCTTACTTTTGAGGGTTGTCAATCTGTTTTTGGAAAACTTGGGTATCAAAACCTGACTTGAGGAAGGGAGTAGGAAAGCTCTTCAAAAGCTGTTGTTTTCATGTTATTGTTTTAGATTATTATGTTTTAATATAAGGGTTCTGTTCCATTGTGTTTTGTTTTGAGGTTTTAAAGCCAGTAGAGATTGGTTGAATAGTCTATCATGTTCTGCAGATATCAGAGCCGGAAAGAAAGTGCTAGGTCAGCAGTTTTCCTTGCTTGGGAAATTGTGGGTTTCTCAATAAAGTAGGAGTTTGTTTTGTTTTGATGTTTGGATGGTTTAATGAAGAATGAATTTTTTTTTTTTTTTTTTTTGAATTTTTCATTGTCAGTTTCACGAAACTGACAGAATCAACCGGTTAACCGAAACCCGTTGGAAAAAACCGAAACCGAGAGAAAACCGACTAAAACCGAACTGAAGGTAAACGGAACGGTTATGGAAAATTATTTGGAAAACTGACCTTGCCGGTTTCAGTTTTGGTTTGGCACAAAACCGAACAGAAACCGGCCATGTACATCCCTATTCATTGTTGCACTAAGAATATACTTTGTTTAACAGCTGTGACCAAGCCAACTGTTGGTCAACAGACGCTGAAACTGAGGATCACGGCTTTGCGTTTGACTCACTTAACTGCTATTAGACGCCGGTTATATCAAACTACTAGACATGGTTCATGTCGTAATGACATTTCTTTCATTCATATACTGTAGGAAAGTTATTTGGCATTATGCGTAATTATTTTGTTAGATATCAAACTACATATGGTTTGTGGCGTAAAGATAAGGCTATCTCTTTTTGGAGAAAATGAGAAGAATGAAGTTGGTCCAAAACCGTAATAAAATTGTAGCAAAAGATTTCGTTCTCTTTCTTCGAAAGTGGGGAAGAGCGAAGGGAAATAAAATTAGGGGAGGATTGAAATTTCACTAGAAAAAATTAGGATGTGGATTGAAATTTTACTTATTCATTTTTTATTAATAAAAATCTAATAAAATATATTTTTATTAGATTTTGATCCCATTTTTAATATTTTATATAAATAAAATATATTTGGACGAGGATTGAAATCTCGTTTAAATTATCTTTCTCTCCCGTGCCATAAAAGTTAGCTATTCTCTCTTGTATACTTGGCAGTATTATACAACCTCCTACGGAAATCCTCCATAAAAATTAGTCTAACAACATTGATTTCATACAGTTTTGCCTATGTTAGAAAATATTGGCTCGGTTTCTAGGAAAATCGATTCGTATAACAAAAAAACTAATAAAAAAAATTGACAAAAATACATACGAGTTAGGTTGATCTGAGTCGAGTACTAGATACTCTTCCCTTAAGAGCAAGGGCTATAGGATAGAGTGTTTTAACACTCTTTCCCATTCAAAATGAAGGAGTGAATAGGGGAAGGGCTGAGTTTCACACTATGGGATAAAGTGAAGTAGAGAGAATAGAGGGGTGAAGTTTTTCCGTCTGGTATAAAAAAAAAAATCCTGGACGGATAAAGATCTCCCGTTTGGTAGTTTTTTTAGTTTTTTTTATTATTAAAAACCTAGGTATGAGTTTTATATTAAAACAAATATTTAGACGGCTGAAGTTTACCGGTCTAGTGATTTTTTTACCCAGACGGCTGAACCTCATCTGTCTAGTGTAGACTGCCCAACGCTCCTTATTGAAGGAATGGTTGATAGAGTTTGGGTGAAAGACCCTCTCATCTCTACCCATAGTGGAGCCTAATTAACTATTTTTGGGTGAAATTTCTTCACTTTAAAGGAGAATACTCTACCCAAAGCCCTTACTCTAAGATAAATTCATCCCTTCATAAGATGCTCACAGCTCCATGGACGTTGTCTCCTAGGATACAATCATGCCTTATAAAAAGTAGCACTAAAATTCTGTTAGGCCAGCAAACCGACGGACTACTGCGCTATCACATCTCATAGACACTAGCAAATCTCTAAGAAAAGCCATTCTAAAACTTGTTTTAAAACTGGAAAAAACTATATACAGAATCAAGGATGACTATGGGATGTATTTTCACTTATAGATGACTCAATTGTTCACGTTCGTTCCAAAACCCGTGCCTAATAAGCGTGTTATACCTTAGAACATATTCCTTAACTGTTCTAGCAAGAATGCCATGAAAAGGAGTAAGAGATGGGGCCATCTACTGCTTGACTGAGTGCCTATACATCATACTAAGTATTTTTTGTTGTTTTACAATATTATGGGTAGTTTATATATAACACATTTTAAACCATACTACTCTTTTAAAACTAGAATTATGTATCAATTTATAATATATGCAATCTGAATTTTTCATGCTGACTTAGTAGTTGTAAAAAAAATTATAAACATATTGTATGTTATTCCGAATTATTTCTGAATCATGAACCGTTTGACCAGATTTTTAACACAATTTAAATTTTACGAATTCGAATAATACTCGTACGTTTACTGTTTTGTATGTGCCGAACTCCAAGTTGCTACCAGACTCCATAATACTCGTGCACTAAGTGTCTAATATGTGAAAAGGCATGACCCAAACTCGTCTATTACCTTTTAAGTCAAAACCATTTTTCACTCGTACAAAAAATAATTTGGAAATTTAACAATATGGATCCAATGAAAAAACCGGTTTATAAATATAAGCACGTTTTGTTCAACATTCCAACATAAGCATGGCATCCACTTTTTCATCTAACTTTGATATTTCGGTCAATTTCTTAGAGATTGGTCAATATCTCACTAACCGATAATATAATTGATATGTAAGTACTTAATTACCTCTCACACGGTGTGACCACATGTGCATAAGTGGTGATGTGTTTTCCAAACCATGTGTATGGTTAATAGTGCTAGATCCATTGATGGAGATCTCTAGAATTATTCTACGGTACAAATGTAGATGGTATGTTTTAGAAAAATTGTGTGCATAACACACGTGTGGTCCTCGACGCGTGTAAGGTTCAAGATCGAGTATCTCTAATAAAAACATCTCGATAAAAATATACGACTGAGGTTCATCATCATCTTTCCTTAGTCAGATTCAGAGAGTTGAATCGAACTTTTTTTTTCTCTCGTTTGGGTTTCTCTGTTGAAACCAAGTCCATCATCTTCGTGATTTTGAAGATAAATTCTCAACAACAATTTTCAAGAGTATGAGATTGAGGAGGAGTAAAAGGTAGAAGTCACTTGAACCAAAGAAGATGATGGAGAAGAAACCACCTGAAAGGTTAGTAAAACTTAAACCCTAAATTAATTTCTTCAATTGCGTAAAGTTTTTGTTTGATTTTGTCTGTTAAGATGGATTTTAAGATATGTGTTTGATTATGGATGGGTATTTGTAATACCCCAATTCGGCAGGTAGCGTTCGTCGAATGGAATATAGGTAATGGTTTGTCCTTTCCTAACACCGAGGTATTTTCAGCACAACTGGCTCAGAGTTGGCAAAAGGTTCTGCAGTTAATGACCCGACCTTCCACCGATACTGTCCCCCCTTAGCCACTACGGTCATCCGGCATTGTGGGGTTTTCTATGGGCACCGCTGCGGTCATCCAGCAGCAGCTTCCTGGGAGGTCACCCATCCCTGGATTACTCCCGCCCGAGCACGCTTAACTGCAGAGCTTTTTTCCAACTCCGAGCCAGTTGTGCTGAAAAGGCCTCGGTGTTAGGAAAGGACAAACCATTACCTATATTCCATTCGACGGACCCTACCTGCCGAATTGGGGTATTACAATACCATCACCTTAAATTGGAGCCGTCATCGGCTCCGGAATATATTCAAGCTCAGATCTCCGACGTTCCCTACCACTTATGAGACCAATACCTGGAACACCTCGTTCAGCGTAATCTCTCACCCTTGGCAGGTGAGATCTCCGACGTTCCCTACCACTTATGAGACCAATACCTGGAACACCCCGTTCAGCGTAATCTCTCACCCTTGGCAGGTGACCCGTCGTCGGCTCTGATACCACTTTATAATGACCTGACCTTCCACCGATACTGTCCCCACTTGGCCATTGCGGTCATCCGACAGTGTGGGGTTTTCTACGGGCACCGCTGCGGTCATCCAGCAGCAGCTTCCCGGGAGGTCACCCATCCCTGGATTACTCCCGCCCGAGCACGCTTAACTGCAGAGCTTTTTTCCAACTCTGAGCCATTTGTGCTGAAAAGGCCTCGGTGTTAGGAAAGGAAAAACCATTACCTATATTCCATTCGGCGGACCCTACCTGCCGAGTTGGGGTATTACAATACCACCACCTTAAATTGGAGCCGTCCTCGGCTCCGGAATATATTCAAGCCCAGATCTCCGACGTTCCCTACCACCTATGAGACCAATACCTAGAACACACCGTCCAGCGGAATCTCTCACCCTTGGCAGGTGACCCGTCGTCGGCTCTGATACCACTTTGTAATGACCCGAACTTCCACTGATACTGTCCCTACTTAGCCACTGCGGTCATCCGACAGTGTGGGGTTTTCTACGGGCACCGCTGCGGTCATCCAGCAGCAGCTTCAATGGAGGTCACCCATCTTTGGATCACTCCCGCCCGAGCATGCTTAACTGCAGAGAGTTTTGCCAACTCTGAGCCAGTTGTGCTGAAAAGCCTCGGTGTTAGGAAAGAACAAACCATTACCTATATTCCATTCGGCGGACCCTACCTGCCGAATTGGGGTATTACATTGTTATTGTGTTTGTTAGTTCAAACCCTAAAATCAATTTTTGGGAAAATTGAATTGATTTCTGGAATCAAAATTGATTTCTATTTTGTCTGTTAAATTTGGTTTTAAGATATGGGTTTGAACGTTTCGAATTTGTTATATTGGGTTTGTTAGTTAAAACTCTAAAATCAATTTTCCCCAAAATTGA
>JAJJMC010004708.1:3004168-3023636 GCA_023531435.1 Papaver californicum | reverse complement strand
TTATACTGGGTTTGCTAGTTAGAACCAGAAATCAATTTTGGGGAAAACTGAAGATATTTTAATTTTAGGGAAAATAATTAGCTGCAAATCATATTTGAATTCAATTTTGTTTGTTAAATCAGCTTTTAAGTTATGGGTTTGAATATTTCTGTAAGTAATTGGGTTTCAAATGGATTTCCAATTGATTTCAAAATTGTTTTGTATTTTGATTATTTCAATTAAGTGTTGTTTAGGGTTTGATAGGATTTTAGATTACCATATATAAATAACCGCAATCGCACGGCGTCTAACTAGTAGACAACGGAAAGTACGGGTCGAACCCACAAGGAGCGGGGACAATACTGCAATTAATATCTCAATTAACTAATCAGAAACAATATTTTTGGATTTTGAGAAATTCTAATAAACAAGAAAATAATAAAATAAACTAGCTAAAATATATAATATAATCAAGTAGAGAGGGCACTAGGGTTTTCGGTGTTCATCAATTTGATACATAGAACTCACATTTAATCTCCAAAATTATCGTTTCACCACTGTAAGTTTCTTCACTTCCAAGTTGACATTTCTAAAGAATTGCTTATCAATCGAAAAGTATATCCCATCTAATGTTGTTAAGCATGGCATATCAGTTCAAAAGCATAAACAATCAATAGAACTATCTAACCCATATATAGTTTCAAAGAATCAAATATCTAATTGATTGCATACACCGTCTAAGAATCTAATCCAAGCACGGCATATCAAACGGAAAGCATATATGATCAAATCTATTATTTATGCAATAATTAATCAAGCTAACAATGAAAATAAATTAATAAACATTTAAACATTTATTTATAAATTTTCCATAGTCAAAATTTGTTTCTACCCAAAACTCTAGTCACAAAATCTAGAAAAACATGGAGATGGGTTTCTTAAAATCCATAAAAATAATTGAGAATAGCAGATTAAACCAAACTCCTGAAGAATTATCGTCTTCTCCGTCTCCTGTTCAGTTCTCCTGTATACAACACCGCCGTCAAAAGCCTTTCTTCCCTAACCTCAAAAAGAACTGTCCCCTACGTCTGCTACAAGAAAACCTAAAAACTCCTGTATACCTCCGTCTCTCTCTGCCCCCTTTCTCTTTCTTTTTTACTTTCTTTTATACTAGGTTTCCAAGAGAAAACTTATTCTCCCTCTCCTTCACGTGATATTTAGTCCTTTCCCGCGCTTCTTTTTTGTTCATTAGCCAACATCCAATTGAACCTAGCCTTTCTTTTCACTTCACCCAACCTAGCCGCTCTAGCAACACCTACCACCGAACCAACCGTATTTCTTGCTTTAGTTCTTTTGTCTCCCCCTTTTGTGTATCACCTCACATTCAAGACCCACTTCCAAAAGCAACCCACATCATTACTTCACGTGACAGCTCTCTCTTCACGCTCCTTCACTCTCCAACCAACAACCTAGCCTCTAGCTCCCTAGCCTACTGTCGCCTTCTTCCAAACATAAATTACGCCCATACTATCTCTCCAATCACATGATGTACATCCTACTACCCTCAATCACCTACTCTAATCACCGAGCCCACGTATTCTTTCTTCATTCTTTTCCTGTTTATAGCATACAGACCACCTCCTTCCTATCTCTCTGTTGCCATGTCAACTCAACCATGTCTTTGTTTTGACCCATCAAATTCAAACGAACCCAATACCACTTTTACCACCTGACACCATCTCTGCCATTGTCCCCAAACGACTAGCCAACTATGCTTCTTCCTTTTAAATCCAAGCTAGCACTGAACTCCACAACTATTTTATAATAAGGTGATCTCAATATTATGTTCACTTAGCCATATTTTCTAGTAACTTCTGATTTTATGTATATTACCTATAAATCATAAAAAATAATAAGATTAGTATCAACCTGAACACTAAAAAATATAAATTAAATGGTAAATATATATAAATTATGCCCAGATCATGGTTCAATAAGATTCCTAATTGATAATTGTTGTGTATTTTTTTAGGTGCCACGTGGAAATCAGAGATGTTGTGTACAATTTGTCCATGTATGCAGGTACGAAACTGGTTTCTCCGAGTTACAGTTTGAACTCAGTGATTTCAAAGGACTTATATGTCTTTTCAATAGAGATAACTGGTATAACATTCCATTTTTTGAAAGAAAAAAACGGTCAAAATAGGCTTATATTCGAAATGTTTAAAAAAAACAGGCCTATATTTGAAAACGCAAAAAAGGCCTACATTTATAAATGGCCTAAAATAATTTTACTTAGAATTTTCCAACAAATCCCAACATGAGCGAAAAATACCGACTAAATAAATAGAACAATATAAGAGCACAACCAAAAATATTATGCAGGTAAAGGTAGTTTTCGGATTCAAACCTTTCTTACGGAAGAGTTTGGTCTCACTTGACTGGGTCACTGAGCCAAAGGCTTTGAACTGTCAGTCATTTGCTGTGAAATGACGAGGGTACCAAGTACACTACAATCTTTTTGATATCAACCTATGCAGACTCGTCTTGTATAATCTTATTGAAACAATAACGACCAAAAGATTATTTCAATAAGGTGATTCTTGGTAATACTCAAAGTTCTATTCGAACTAACTATGGGATCATTATCAAGAAGAAATTAACGTACAAGTATGACTACTTAAATTATAATAACAATTATGATAGAGAATTCAAAGCAATCACTCAACACACAAGATCCTGTTAACGAGGAAAACTGCTTGGCAACCCCTAGACCTAGTCTACTTTTGAATATTATCAGAATTAAGCCACTATGCCAATTTCCTACCACAACATCATATAGTTGAAACCAAGTAAACTACCCTAAGTTAGTCAGTTCCTTCAGTATTCATGCGCCTACACCCAATCTGGGCAACGCAAGTGAATCCTAAGACATAGTCCACTATCTTAGGTCGCTTCACTACTGTGAAAACTTCTGCACTCGACTCCTTTGGATCACAACCCGAAACAGTAAAGGACTAACCTGCTTTAGTAACTAACTCATTTATTAATCACCCAAAATTAATCTTTAAATAAGTGATAAAGTTGAGTCAAAGGATCTTCCATTTAACAATAAACTTCTTTGATCAAAAGACCAAGATAGTGATTATTAAAATAATCAATCTTGATAAACAAGCTTTATCCAAGCAACTTAATGCAACTAGACAGTTTGTTTGATCTTCTACAAGTATGATATTTATCAAGATAAACTTCTTGTGTAATCTCAGAGAATCAAGTTCGCATTAAGTTACATACAAAGATCAAAACCAAAAGGAAAAGTCTCCAATCTTCAATTCTTCATTTTTCAAAAGTAACCGCTGTAAAATAATTTGATTCCAATCTTGATCAACCATGAAGAACGGAGTCTGTTAACATTGAATGAGCAACAATTCTCCCATAGAAATCAAGAATCACTTAGATTCGTACTAGTCAAATCTTCAAACAAACTTGAGTGGCCTTATAGCATAAGAGGGGGCCTAGATTAAACAATTTTGATCAGTCGAAGATGACTACACTGTTAGTTTAAAACAAGTAATCAACGAAAACTAAATAACAATCTAGCCTTCCACCAACGGTAAAACTAGAGGCTTCTTGATCCCAAAAAATACTTTAACAAAAGGTAACGCAACACATTTCACCTGATTAGACTACTCATATCTCTTTAAAAAGTTGGTTTTTCCACACTCTATAGAAAGTGTGTTGTGGGATGAGTTTATAAGAATAGAAAACTCACTATTTATAATGTTATGACCAGGGCTTTGATTGGAAATACTGATTGGTGCCTAAAATACCATATTTGATTATTAATTTATTATGTTTTTCTTGGTTTTGTGTCTTGTATTAGTGTATTAGGGTATCACCCGTGGCTGGTTGGCACGGGCTATTTCATAGGGTCGTCATCTAGGTTTTCTAACATTACGGAATTTCGGTTTATAATTATCATCGTAGATGATGCATATTTAAAGGGTCCCCATATATAAAAATTATTTTGTAACCATGCTCACTGTTACTAATCATATTCTACCGTGGTTATGCTAATAGTATCATTTACACTAATGACCTACAATTCGAATCCTAGATAGGAAATTTTTTAACATTTGGCACAACCACATTGTCAGGCTAATAGGATATTATGCCGAGATTGTTGAATTATTGTATGGTTATGAGTTCATACCCACTTGACTAAACTCAAGGGTATGACCCGTGCCGAAACAGCACGGGCTATTTCACAACGTCCTAATCTGTGTAATGTTACCTATCGATTTCTATTCCATCTCAATGTTGTTACTCCGTGTTTTTTTTTATAGAACGATTCCACATCATGACTCTTGTTCCACTTTTACAACATCTTTTAAGCCAAACATATTCCACATTGTGACTCTGGTTCAACTTTTACAACATCTTTTAAGACAAAAATATAGCAATTCAAACCAATTATACCGTATAATCCTTATTTTCCGGACATAAATACTACCTTAATAAAGTAATCATTGTAACTTTAAAATGCTACTTAAGGAGACTTGATGAGATCATTTTATGATAGCTGAATGAATTCTTATAGTCGATACATCATATTAAAAAATGAACATATGATGCAGCGGATAATAAGTAAAGAAATAAAAGAGAGGTTTTGTTCAGACTTCAAATATTCATAGGAATATCGACTATGAACAACGATAATTACTTAGACTTCGGTTTCCCGATTTTAAATAATAATCGATTAAACTTGAACAAGTTTAAGAAATCAATTCTTTAATCAAATTCAACTGCTTAAAACAATATATGGAGGACTCTTTTATAGACTTGGGGAAAAACCCTAACTTGCTAGTCAAGAAAGGATGAAAAAAAACCCTTAAACCGACTCAAACCCTAATTTGCTATTTTTGGAAAATCTTGGTCGACCAAAAATAATGAAAATACTCATAAAATAAAACTATTTGCCGCAAACGGCGACCCAAACGAACTCCTAACGAAGAAGTTATTAACAAAACAAAAACTTTTCTAAAATAACAAAAACGCCTGTTTGAAGCCCTAAACGATGGAATTTGGCTAAAATCTGAAGACCATGAGATGAATTTGTGTCATGTCTTGATCGTTGGCCCGTTTCCAATCAAAATGGACCCCTCTTGAGCTAAATTACGAAACTCGGGTCTTTAGCCTCCAAATAGGCTATAGCCTGTTGCTCATCTGCATCATTCTCCCGGGGTTGAGAGAAATTCGCCCTCGAATTTTCTTGGTCATCATCATAATTATCACCATTATACGGCACCAAGTGTTTGACATTAAAAACATCAGAAGTCCGGATGTGACTTGGAAGCTTTATCTTGTAGGCATTAGGATTAATCTTCGCGATAATTTCCAATGGACCAATCTTGCGCGCCTTCAGTTTGTTATACTCGCTATCAACGGGTCGGGTGCGGGTGATAACTCCTCTCACCCGACCCGACCCGCCCACCCGCCATCTCACTCATCACTCATAACATAAGCATCAACTATCGAGTCTATTCCATACTTCATCTTCTTCTCTGTTCCATACTTCCATTTCTTCTTCTTCTCTTACAGAGCACAGTCACACCACCACCACCACCGTGAACCCAAGTTACCCAACTGCATCATCAGTTTATCACCACCATCAGTTGAATCTCTATCAGGTTTAAAGCCGTACAGGTACTGTTTCTTTTATTAAAAAAAAAAATTCCTAATTGAAATTAATGTGTTCATTACATGATTTAGTAGCAATTGAATATGGGTTTTATTAGTTTTGAGTGTTTGTAAATCTGTGATAGGGTTTTACTAGTTTTGATTGAGTGTTCGTAAATCAATTTTAGAACTAGGGTTCTTCAAGTTAAAATTTGGGGAATTTTCCCAAATCTGTTTCTAATGTCAATACATAATTAATGCTTGAATGGGTTGATGTAATCTATTAAAATTGGAGTTTTAATAACTGAATTTGTATAAATTTGAACCTCTGGACCATGACTGCATGAATTCCTTTGTTTCAATCCTGTTGAAATTTTCCAAGTACCTTGCAGTTTAATAGAGGCAGAAGAAGAAGATTGATATGCTAATCTGTAGTAGTTTGTAACTTTGTTTTCCATTTTTTTTTCTGTATCAAATTCAAATTTAACTGTGAAGTGATTAGTATGGGGCTGCAAAAGGTCATCCATTTGGTGAGTCTTGCTCCAAGAAGTTTTATAATTTAGAGCAAGTCCCTTTGTATAGTTTGAGAAACTCAAGTATTACTCCAAAAGTTCATTTGTTCCATCATCTTATTGTCTGTACTGTTCATCATAGTCATTTTTTCTATTCTGTGCAATGTAACGGCCAAATATTGTTTATTGTTTTGGTACTCAAGTTATCATGTGTACTTGATTCTTACTTGAATATTTGAATGAACTTGAACTGGCTATATGAATATCTCCTAAGTTGTTCTCTTCATGATCTCATTGTGTGAATTTCCTTTCCTAGTGAGGAAAGGTGTGGGTTAGTGGTATTCATAGGGTGTTGTTATAGGAGTTAATTAAAAGGGTTAGTACTGGTTTTGAGCTTGGTTGTATGGTGTATTTGAGCTCGAGTTATGCTGAAATATTCGGGCATAAAGACCAGTTAAAGAACCTGAATTTCAACCATGGATTATGGGTATTTTAGGGGTTAAATGTAAAGAACTCTGAAGTCAATAATTAGTGAATTGGGTATCTAAGGCTACTACTCAGTTCGTGACAATGAAACTTTTGGAAGAAAATCTTTCATGCCTGATTGCAAACTCTAGATTGTACATTGTTGTTCTGCTCATATATTAAGATCCAGTGATCGCTGTGTAGGTACCCTTAAGTGTGAGCTAAACGTGACTGCATTCTGCGGACAAAAAGCCTGGACAGTTCCAGTGATTGCTAAATTTCTCATTGTATGATTATCGGTTGTAGCTGAAATTTGGATATGTACTTTATTACATTATAGCATAATTGATGTATGAATTCTACGAAGACCTGATTATTTTAGATACCCCAAAGCATGAGCGAATCTGGACTGATTTCTGCAGTAGGCATGAAGAAACTGCATCTCGGATGGATAAAAACAGAAACGTAAATTTTTTAGCATAGCATCTTGTTTAACAATATTTAGTTTATAATGAATACCAGCAGTAACCATCTTTTAGGCTTACATAGTTACTCCAACTTCTATGCCTAACCAAATCACAGCTTGCTAATGATAAAAGAGAAACTGGACTAGGCAATATTGAATACTTACACTTGAAGGTCTCAGGATTCCTCATTTGCTCAGGTAAATAGCTGTAAACACAGAGATTAAGTACCTCTTTATAATTATGAACTAACCAAAAATAGTGCAGTTGATAAACAAGCACCAGGGCATGAATAACCACCTTCCATAATGTATAGAAATTGTGACATATGTTCCTCTCTTACTGTTTGATTTAGCTAACCAACACAGATAACTCATTCTAATTTCTAACCACAATGAAGTTGGAAATGCAAATATAGTTATTGTTTGATGGAGCTGATGTGTAGAAATTGTGACATATGTATTCTAATTTCTAACCACAGTGAAATGTTGTATGCAAGATTATTACTGCCGTTGCAGATTGCATTTAAATACATGTACATGTATCGAATAAATCTTAGTTTTCCTTTGAAAAATTTATAAAATGTTTAATGTGTTATACTTTTCAATTTCTAATACATATGTATGTATGATAACTCACCCCTTCTGCCATCTCTGCCTTGTAGGTTATCAACATGGTTGAAATCTCAGAAGATGACGTTAGTTCAGATCTTCCACTTGTACAAGGAAGACCATCCCAAAGTTGTATGGGACCTCCACCTCAACGTCAACCGGCATCCTTAGCAGGGACAAGGAGTACAGCTGGGTCATCATCGTCACCATCTAGTCAACCTTCATCATCCGCGACACCATCTTCTCAACCTTCATCATCAAATAAGAAGCCTAGAGTTGGTGTGAAGAAATCTTGGGTATGGAATCACTTCGATATTATAGAAGATGGTGCTAAAGCAAAGTGTAAGCATTGTCCAAAGGGTCGGGCTAGTTACAAGATTGGTGGTAAAACACATGGGACTACCAATCTTTCTCATCATTTAGAGAAGTGTATTGAGTACAAGAAATCAGTTAATAAGGAGCAGGGGGGACAACAGACACTTGGTTTTCAGCCGTGCAAGTCGGGAGAGGAACCACAGTTGGTGGGGGTCAGATTTTCTCAAGAAGGATGGAGAAAAACGTTGATTAGGTTTATTATTACAAATGAAATAGCTTTTAGAATTGTTGAAGGCGAAGGTTTTAGGGCTTACAGTAAGTTTCTTGAGCCGAGATTTAAGATTCCAAGTCGTATGACAGTGTATCGTGATATATGCACGTTGTTTTTGAATGAGAAGGCCGCATTGATAAGTTATTTCAAGACAAATAATACAAGAGTATGTCTTACTACTGATACTTGGACATCGATGCAGAACTACAATTACATGGTTGTAACGGCTCATTTTATTGATCGGGAATGGAAGCTGCATAAAAGAATCATCTGTTTTTGTTTGATTAAAAGTCACGAAGGTAAACAAATTGGTAAGGCTTTGGAGAGATGTTTGGTGGAATGGGGGCTTGAGAGAGTATTCACTGTCACTCTTGATAATGCATCTGCGAATAAAACTGCTATTGATTATTTGAGAAAACAAGTTGTTAGTTGGGGTTCTTCATTACGTACTTGCTCTTGTCGTTAAGGATTGTTTAAAAAAGTACCATACATCAATTCTCAGAATCAGGGCAGTGGTAAAGAATGTCACAAAATCTCCCGCAAGATTGAAGAAGTTTATGGATGCTGCTAGATGGCAAGGATAGATTGTAAAAAAGGTTTGATTTTGGATGTGAAAACGCGGTGGAATTCTACTTATTTGATGTTAGTTGCTGCAGAGAGGTATGAAAAAGCTTTTGAAAGGCTACATGAGTCAGATAGGGCATTCCGTGAGAAGTTTTGTTATGATATTCCAGTACCATCTTTTCATATGGGTGACGGTGATGACAATGTTGATATAGATGCTGATTTTGATCTAGATTCTGACGATGAAGAAGAAGAAGTAGATATTCCAGAAGAAGAAGTAGATGTTGCTCTTAGAAAATCCAAGAAGAAGAAAAGGCCTCCAGTGCATGCTCCTGAAAGTTATGATTGGTGCAATTCCAGAGTTATGATTCAGTTTCTAAAGGTATTCTACGATTCAACTGTTGCTTTTTCAGCTTCTACATATGTTACTTCCCACTCATTCTTGGAGGAACTCGGTACTGTTCGTCAAGAATTAAAAGATTGGAAAAATAGATACGAGGATCCTTTCTTAAGTCACATGGGCGATGTAATGTTGCTCAAGTACAACAAGTATTGGGGAGATTTTGAAAAAATGAATTCGTTGATGTTTATTGTTGTACTTCTGGATCCACGAGAGAAAGAACAAGGATTGTATGTGACTGTTGAATATTTAGTTGTGCATTACGACCCTGTGATAAAACAAAGAAGGGTAAAAGCTTGGGTTGATAAAGTTAAAAAGGATTTTGATGAACTGTTCACAGCTTATAAATTAGAACATACAACTGAAAGTGTGATATCTTCATCCGAGTCTCTAGGTAACTCTAGTTCTACTTTTGCTCAAGGTTCTTCTATTTCTGTCAAGGCTAAGTATAGGGAAGAAAGGAATAAACGCAAAAACCAATTGAGTAATGTGGAGGATCATAGAAGATCTGAGGTGGAAAGATACTTGGTTGTGCCTATCTACTCTCCGGCCAATGAGGATTCTTCTTTTGATATATTACTTTGGTGGAAGATCAACTCTGCGAGGTTTGGAATTTTACCACTCATAACCAAAGATATATTTGCTATACCTGTTTCTTCTGTTGCTTCTGAATCAGCTTTTAGTACCGGAAAACGAATTTTGGATCCTTTTCGAAGTTCCTTAAAGCCTAGAACACCTGAGGCGTTAATTTTATTGCAAAATTGGTTACGTACACCAATTGACAAAGATTCTTCTAGCCTTGGAGTCGAGGAGGAGGAGGTTGATGTTCTTGAGTCGGGTATAATTTGTACTTCATGGATCATGCTTCTTAACTTCATATACTTTATTACTATTGGTATTTTTAATCTTTTTCATTCTAATTGTTCATTTCTTTTGTTGCAGAGCTATTTGGTAACCTTGCTGCTTCTTCCATCATCATAGATGACGATTGATTCCTATTCGGTGACCTGGATGGTGCTGCTACTAAGATGAACTTGTTTTTATTGCTAGTGGGAAATGTCGTAGAATTGCATATTAAAACTCTAATTTTATTGTATAATTTTGAATGTTGGGACTTAGATTTTAAGATTATCGATTGTTAGTTAAAATGGTTTATCAGGTGGCGCGCGTGAGGATCAAAACAACAGCCAAACCCATGAAAAAAAATTGCATGATTATCTGGGCGGGTGACCCGCACCCGCCCGACTCGACCCGCCATCTGGGCGGGTCAGACCCGACCATTCGAGGACCAGGCGGGTCGGGTGCGGGTGGGAAAAAAATAAACCAGCTGGAGGCGGGTCGGGTGCGGGTGAGGCCAAACCCGACCCGACCCACCCGTTGCAGCCCTAATCGTGGGTAATGCGACACCAGATTTTGAAATTGTTTACAGAAAAAAACAAATCTTTAGATTGGACACTATAAATTTCTTAAATAATTTGCATTATCCCCTCAAAGGAAAAGGCTAGTTTTGATGCAAGATTTACTGACTGCAAATTTTTGCGATCTGTAAAACTGAAGTGCCTAAAATCATCGCCTAACAAACCAAATTAAGAGAAAAAACCAAACGAAAACTTACAGCGCCTTGTACTGACTTTTCAACATTTTGATCAGGCTACTACTGCGATGATGAATCATCAGTTTCACCTCCATTTTCTTTACTCTTAACAGCTTCTTCTGTAAGGTTCTTCAATTGAGGAGTTTCAGGTTTATTACATAAGTATCTATTATATAAACTCAAAGCACCATATCTTTGTCCAGTTAGAGAAAAAACCTGCAAATCAGTAATGTATTAGGGCAAAATTAAAAAGACAATCCCAAGAAAAACAAAAAAGACAAAAAAATGATACTTCATACCGGTTTAGATTGTAGAATTAGACCGTTGGTGTCTTTCTTGTTCTTTAACCTACAATAGAAATATTTGGGCACGTTAATGCTAGCCTCTAAAACTCCTACACAAATTTTATCAGAAAAACTGCCAATCATTATAAAAATTATAAAAAACAGGGCATGAAAAGCAAATTTAGATTTTAATTTTTTTTCACTTAAACAAAAAATCTTTCATTATTGAGAGAAAGGAAATCACCCATTTACTTTCACATACTTTTCAGTAAAACGATAGAAAAAAAAATCAGTTTCCTAAGAAAATACGTAAGAACACAAATTGAGATACAGGGAGCGGACTCTGAATATATACCTTGTGTCACGGCCCGCCCATTTCCCACATATTGGGCCGACCCATGACAAGAGTCTAGGTCCATAGGAAGAACCTAGAAGCTCTAGAATATTCTTGGATAAGAATATTCCCTTGTATATTCCTTGTACATTCAAGATAGTGGTAGAATACTCTAGAATATTCCCATATTCTAGAACCCTCCATAGCATCTATATAAGGTGGGGAGCTCATTTTATCATTGGATCCACCAACAATCTCTTAAGCAATTGTAACATTCTCTCTCTTAATCAAATACTCTCTTCCACTTAAAATCTCTAAGTCTCTCCTCTCTTTTGTGATCTTTTAGGCTTACTTGAAGAGTTCAAGTGCCGCACGGTCTAGTCTAAAATCTTAGCCCGTGACAGTTGGTATCAGAGCGAAACTTCAAACTCGAGAATGGCTGACGACAATAGCAACAACAACACCATGGATAAGGGTGTCGACCAGGCCAAGAAAAGGGGCAAGTCCAAGGATATGACATCAAGTCTTGAGACAAGAATGTCGCGTATGGAAAAGCGGGTGAGCGATTTCCTTATGCGCGCCGAAGAAGAGTTCCTAACAAAGGAGACTCTTGAAGGGTGGAAAGAAACATTCGAGGAGGTCATAAGCAAGGCGGTGGATGGTATCCGGATGGACGTGGAGGCTCGAATCCAAGACGCGATAGATGATAGCGTGGAGGAAGTGAAGGCCAAGTTGCTATCGGTCGAGCAAGAGTTGGAGACGGTGAAAGGGGAGGTGGTACTGTGCAAGAGGGCGGCTATAAATCAAGCCATGCACGAAGGACCAAGCAAACTCTCAAGAGAGGATGCTCCCAAGCCAACACCATACAATGGTAAGAGAGACGCGAAGGAGATAGACACCTTCATATGGAGTTGCGAAAGGTACTTCGAACACCTAGAGATGGAGGATGATGGGAGAAAGATAAAAAGATCCACAGTGTTTCTCACGGAGAACGCTTTGGCATGGTGGAGACTTCGAAGCCAGGAAATTCAGCAAGGTATGGCTACTATCACTACTTGGTCAGATTTTAAAGCCGATCTTAAGAAATACTTTTACCCGAGAATGCGGCTTACGAAGCTAGAGCGAAATTGAAGTACCTTCGTCAAACGGGCACAACCAAAGAGTATACCGAAACGTATACAAACTTGCTGCTGGAGATACCCAATTTATCTGAAGAAGAGAAGCTCTTCAACTTCTTATGCGGAGCAAAGCCGTGGGTAAAATAAGAGTTGGATCGACGCCGCGTTCAAACTCTGACCGAAGCAATTGCCGTAGCCGAGACCTTGGTTGAAAGGCCAAGCTTCGAAGAAAGAGTGAAGCCCTCAAGGAGTACAAGCTCCGAAGATAGGAGAACTTCAAGAGGCCACCATGCCAAAGGTGGGGAAGCAAGAGAAGATAGAGACAAACATGCACCAAAGAAATACCTTTCGTGGAAGGACAAAGCTCCGGAGCGTAAAGATAAAGGTAAACCATCTTTCTCTTGCTTCTTATGTGAAGGAGACCATAAAGTCCGAGATTGCCCAAAGAAGGGTAAGCTTACGGAATTGATGGAGGATAGTGGATCGGAGGAGGAACGAGACTCCGTGGTAAGCTCACTCTGAATGCTAAACAGTGTCCGAGCAAAGGTGGAGAAAGCCAAAAGCACGGACAAGACGCTTATGTACGTGAACGTCCAAGTAAATGGGAAGGCCTCTCGCGCCTTAGTGGATACAGGTGCTACACATAACTTCGTGTCAAAGAAGGAAGCTCTGCGGCTAGGCATGAAGTTTACTAAAGGAGGAGGCACCATGAAGGCAGTGAACTCGGATGCAAGGCCACTAGAAGGTGTGGCTCGTGGCGTGGAAATGCATCTTGACCGGTGGGCTGGACCGGTCGACTTCTCGGTAATCCCCATGGACGACTTCGATATGGTGCTAGGCATGGAATTCATGTGCGCTCAATGGGCCATTCCTATACCACCATTCGACTCCTTGTGCATACTTGGAGACAAATCGGCTCACCTTATACCGGTGACCAAGGAAAAGAAGAAGAGCACGGTGCTTTCGGCATTACAACTCTCCAAAAGGGTTTAAGAAGGGGGAAGTAACCTTCATAGCGACGACGAAGGAAGAAGCACCAATGACCCAAGGGGAGGAAGTTCCAAAGGCCATAACAAAGGTCCCCGGTGAGTTTGCGGACGTGATGCCAAAGGAGCTTCCTAAGACGTTGCCGCCTAGACGGGAGATTGATCATGCGATCGAGCTTGAGCCTGGTGCTAAGCCTCCCGCGAAAGCACCCTACCGTATGTCTCCACCAGAGTTGGCTGAATTGAAGAAGCAACTCAAAGACTTGTTGGATGCGGGCTACATCCAACCATCAAAAGCACCATACGGAGCGCCGGTACTGTTCCAGAAGAAGAAGGATGGAGCAATGCGGCTATGCATCGACTACCGGGCGCTCAACAAGGTGACCATAAAGAACAAGTATCCTATACCGCTCATCGCAGACTTGTTCGATCAACTTGGAGGAGCGAAGTACTTCTCAAAGTTATACTTGCGGTCGGGATACTACCAAGTGCGGATCGCGGAAGGCGACGAGCCAAAGACGGCATGCGTCACGAGGTATGGGGCTTACGAATTCCTTGTAGTGCCTTTTGGTTTAACTAATGCTCCCGCCACTTTTTGCACCTTGATGAACACGATATTTCACCCATACTTGGACAAGTTTGTGGTGGTCTATCTCGACGATATCGTGATCTATAGCAAGACCTTGGAAGAGCACGAGAAGCAATTACGGATTGTTTTCCAAGCATTAAAGGAAAACAACCTATACGTGAAGAAGGAGAAGTGCTCCTTTGCCCAAGGAGAAGTCTTCTTCCTAGGACACAAGATCAGTAGCGGAAAGCTCATGATGGAAGATGCCAAAGTCCGCGCCATCCAGGAGTGGGCAGCCCCTACCAAAGTGCCGGAATTGAGATCATTCCTAGGCCTCATCAACTACTATCGAAGATTCATCCTAGGATACTCAAAGAAGACAGCCCCGCTGACGGACTTGCTAAAGAAAGGGCGAGCTTGGTAGTGGACAAGCCGATGCCAAGAGGCGTTCCAGCAGCTAAAGCAAGCGGTAGTCGAGGAGCCAGTCTTGCAACTTCCCAACCCAAGCCTTCCGTTCGAGGTGCACACGGACGCGTCAGACTTCGCGATATGAGGGGT
Source organism: Papaver californicum (assembly GCA_023531435.1). NCBI lineage: Eukaryota > Viridiplantae > Streptophyta > Magnoliopsida > Ranunculales > Papaveraceae > Papaver > Papaver californicum. The sequence continues at coordinate 3,008,934 of JAJJMC010004708.1, read as the reverse complement.
GCTGATGCAAGAGGGACATCCTATCGCGTACGAGAGTCGCAAGCTGAACGATGCCGAGAGAAGGTATACCGTTCAAGAGAAGGAGATGACAGCGGTAGTTCATTGCTTGCGAGTATGGAGACACTACCTTCTCGGATCGAAGTTCATAGTCAAGACGGACAATGTTGCGACGAGCTACTTCCATCACAAAAAAAGTTAAGCCCGAAGCAAGCTAGGTGGCAAGACTTCCTTGCGGAATTCGCTTATGATCTCGAGTACAAGCCGGGTAAGGGAAACGTGGTCGCGGATGCACTTAGCCGAAAAACCGAGTTTGCCAATCTCACGCAAGCTAGCAGCACATTGATGGACCGTGTGAAGGAAGGGTTAAGCCAAGATCCAACGGCAAAAAGTTTGGTAGAGTTCACCAAAGCCGGCAAAACGAGGAAGTTTTGGATCGAGGATGGCTTACTATTCACCACAGGAAGGAGGGTCTACGTGCCGCGAAGGAACAACTTGCGGAGAGACATCATCAAGGAGTGCCATGATTCTCGGTAGGCAGGTCATCCCGGCACTCATCGCACATTAGCCCTTGTGCATGAGAAATTCTTCTGGCCAAAACTCCGCGACGACATTGAGACTTATGTGCGGACATGTCTTGTGTGCCAGCAAGATAAAGTGGTGCAAAAGCAGCCTGGCGGACTGCTAGAGCCGTTACCTATTCCTGAGAGACCATGGGAGAGTGTCTCAATGGACTTCATCACATGCTTACCCAAGTCGGATAGGTTTGGCACAATTATGGTGGTGGTGGTGGACAGGTTCACCAAATATGCAACATTTGCAGCAGCCACGCCCGGATGTACGGCGGAAGAAGCGGCCAAGCTCTTCTTCAAAAATGTGGTGAAGTATTGGGGGGTTCCGAAAAACATCTTGAGCGATCGAGACGTTCGCTTCACAGGAAAATTTTGGACGGAGCTCTTCAAGCTGATGGGTACGGAGCTCAACTTTTCAACAAGCTTTCACCCTCAATCTGATGGGCAAACCGAGCGGGTGAATGCTTTGTTGGAACTATACATTAGGCACTATGTTAGTGCCAATCAGCTAGATTGGTCGAAGTTGCTTGACATAGCCCAATTCTCCTACAACTTACAACGTTCGGAGTCTACAGGGAAGAGTCCCTTCGAGCTTGCAACCGGCCAACAGCCCTTGACGCCAAGTACTCTAGCCACTTCCTATGCAGGTGCTAGCCCCGGAGCATACAAGGGCGCGAAGGATTGGCAGCAACAAAGGGACTTCGCGCACGCCCAATTGATAAAAGCGGCTAAGAAGATGAAGAAGTGGGCGGATAAGAAGAGGCGACATGTAGAGTTCCAAACTGGCGACATGGTGTTTATCAAGCTCTTGCCCCAACAATTCAAGTATACTCGGCCGCTACACAAAGGCTCGCTACGCAAGTACGAAGGGCCGTTCGAAGTACTAGCCAAAGTGGGCAAAAATTCCTACCGAGTCGAGCTCCCGACAAAGATGAAGATTCACCCCTTCTTCCATGTGAGCAACTTAAAAGCGTTCAACAAGGATGAGGAAGACGAGAGCCGAGGAGTATCAACTCGCGCACCACCCATGATTGCGGCTTCCTTCGACAAAGCGATAGATGAGATATTAGCCGAACGAATAGTTCGAAGAAGGGGAGTGCCGACATGCAAGGAATACTTAGTGAAATGGAAAGATGCATCCATACAAGAAGGAACGTGGGAGCCCGAGGCGTCTCTATGGCAATTCAAGGATGCGATCGACCAATTTCACAATCAAGCCGCGACGAGGACGTCGCGAGAATAGGTGGAGGAGAGCGTCACGGCCCGCCCATTTCCCACATATTGGGCCGACCCATGACAAGAGTCTAGGTCCATAGGAAGAACCTAGAAGCTCTAGAATATTCTTGGATAAGAATATTCCCTTGTATATTCCTTGTGCATTCAAGATAGTGGTAGAATACTCTAGAATATTCCCATATTCTAGAACCCTCCATAGCATCTATATAAGGTGGGGAGCTCATTTTCTCATTGGATCCACCAACAATCTCTTAAGCAATTGTAACATTCTCTCTCTTAATCAAATACTCTCTTCCACTTAAAATCTCTAAGTCTCTCCTCTCTTTTGTGATCTTTTAGGCTTACTTGAAGAGTTCAAGTGCCGCACGGTCTAGTCTAAAATCTTAGCCCGTGACACTTGGCAACAAATGCAACACCCATCATGAACCAATAATCCATAATTATTTCCTAAAATCAAAAACCAATAGAGAGAACATCAAAATCCAACAAAATACAACAGCAACAAGAAAACAGTTTCATCAAAAAATTGCACTTACCTTATAATCGAACTTACTCTTCCCCTTCATCTTTTCATTCAGTAAAGCCACAAAATGATGGAGAATATTCCCTTTTCTTCTGGAGGTAAACATCTTGATATGTGTTTGTTACGCAGCCATTAAACACGTAGAATTAGAAAGACATGCAATCAAGTCTTTTAATTAAAAAAAATGTTCCCATTAAATCCATTTAAAATCATATACTTATAAGAACTCTTCATCAATGTAGCAAACCTGGGATTGTATCTGATTGCAGAAAACTTTGTACTTAGTAGCCTTTTCTAGTCAGCCCAATATGTCTTCCAGATTGGAAACCTACAATACAAAATATGATCACAACCCTTGTTGTAATTTGAAAGTGTTGAGTGCAATCAGTAACTGAAAAATAAAATAGGAGAGAAGAAAATATGAATGTAAAAAAGATTGAGAATCAATCGAAATAAAGTGATCTACTATCTACGTTATGAGAAAAAGTTGAAAAAAGGGGGTTATACCTGTCTCAGATTAAGATTATCTGCCAACGACAGCATCTGTTGTTTCATAGCTCCGGAGAACTTAGAAAATTTCTGCAAGTAGACTCTGAAATAAGATGTGCAGAAAATACAACTGAAATAAACCTTGCCCTAATTTGAGGTAACAGAAGAGGGGATTAAAATTCGGAAGAGGGAGAAAAATTGAGATGATGTAATGGGTGATATAACTAGAGGTAACAGATGAGGTGGATGATATAACGGGTGATATAATCCTGGTCCTAACAAATAGCGTCATGTAATTATGACATCACGTGGCACACAAAAACAGATGAAAGTTAGATCAAATTTAAAAAACTACATTAGGAGGATAGAGAAGATTTTGGCCGCTAGTTGTAACTCATAAATGCATCTTAGCCGCTCGGTCTAATACAAAACACTCCTGCTTTATAAGTATAAATATTACTCTTGTTTACTATTTTATAGGTACTTTGGAGTCATGTAATAAGAAAGAAGAAAAAGGGTGTTTAAGGGACTGTTTGGAGGCATTGGGTGTTGATGGACTCAAAGCTAGCAAGGCTAGAAGATTATAAAAGTGTCAAAAACAAGAAATTATTATGGGCAACCAATGAGCTTAAGGAGTGTTTACTGAAGGCTACTACCATTTACTAAAGGCACCCGTTTGAAGAGACATCACTTAAGAAACTAATTTAATCTACTCGTGGTTATCACTGAACTATAACTACAGATTGCTAAAGGCAGATGCAAAAATTTGATAAAGGCCACCAATTTCTATCTTATAACTTAACCTAGCAGCTGAAATTTAGATTATAACTATGGATTGTTTTGCCAGTTATTTAAGTGGCCAATTGAATAGCTTCTTAGCAATACTAAAGATATATTATTAAGTCCCAATTTGTAATTGTTAAGTCGATTTAATTACAAGTAGCAAAGCATCACCGTTGCAGAGGTATTTTATGGATTTTGGTGTTTAGAAGATAACCCTTAGTTAACATGTCGAACTTACAAACATGTAGTTATGATCAATCTGACTCACAGAACATACCGGTTAATTAACTTACACTAGAGAGCTCATTCAGAGTGGCTTAATTGTAGACTTGGCAATTAAGGTTGAAACCCACGGGTCAATCGTAACCCGGCCCGTGTATACCCATACCTAACCCAGCTTGTTGGTTAATAGGATAGAGCTAGGGTTAAGCTTTTAGGACCCGCGGGTTAAACGAGTTAGCCCGTCAAACCCGCGTATTAGCCCACCAACCCGCTTATTCTTTTGATTTTTCAAATTATAGGGTTTCACTCTAAGATTTAGAACTAATTTACATTTTATTAATCAAAAATATCAATATAAACACAGTTTTTATAAATTTAATCTTCTATACCGACTAACGATGAGTAGTTTTATATTCAAACTACCCGAATCTCAAAAGCTTTTCAAATTTAATGAAAAAAGAAAAAACTAATTACAATCACTATACTTGTTGATTTACATACACAAACTAAGAAAAATCCATGATTAACTCATGAAGAACAATCCATGATTAAAGCTTAGATCCATGAGAGCTATTAAATATGGTCGCATACTGATGCTAAGAGATAAGAGGATAGAAAGAGATGAGTGGCGGCTATATTAGAAAATAAAAGATGAGTTTATTTCCAGTCTAAGCAAGGAAAGAGATGATGAAAGGGAGACGACGCTTTATATTTAGCCATCCCAGTACGTATTAAAACTAATTGTTTATAATTATAGTTGTCCAAGTGGTACAATGGTTGCTTTGTTACATCGTAAGCTACAGGTGGTGGGTTTGAACCTCCTCTACCTCAGACTTTTTTTATGAATTAACACTAAAAAATTTAGTTCAAACTAATTGTTATAGTACTAGGGCTAATCCGCCAAGTTAGGGCTAACACTTAATAATTAAAACTAATTGTTTATA
>JAJJMC010004708.1:2952353-2989486 GCA_023531435.1 Papaver californicum | reverse complement strand
TCACTAGAAATTAAGGTGCAAATTAGACACTAAAATGTGTCTATCAATTATTCACGTGAAGGAAGGGAAGGAATGACCAATTTTGGTCTTCACGTGAAGAAAAGGAAGAGACAAATTTAGTTCTCACGTGAAGAAGAGAAGGAGACCAAACTAGGTTCTCATCGTGAAGAGAGGAGAGGAGGAGCGCCAAGCTCTAGTCTTGAAACATGACTCTCATGTTTTACTCTTTGTACTCATCCTTACATGTTGAGGGTAAAAAGTAAATTTGTCAAATTTTGAAAGAAACACAAGTCGTGTGAACTTGGTTCTGTTTTGAAGTCTTGTCTTGCAAATAGTCGTGTAAGCGTAGTTGCTTGACTAGCATACACATTGGAAGCAAGAGAGGTATAAATGTTTCCCTCTCTTTAAAATTAGGGTTTGAAAGAGTCTTGCCAAAAGGCTAGAAGTTCATGTTTTACTCTTGTGCTCAGCCTCACAAGTTGAAGGCAAAAGAGTAAAATTCAGAATTGTTAGAGGGAAACATGATGTCCATGCTTGGTTTTGAGTAGGCGTGCAAGCTTGACTTTGAGAAGCAATATGCATGAGCAAGAGAGCCAGACATGTGAAAAAATTTGGGTTTGAGATTTCTGATACGCTTTTGCAACACTTATTATTTTTCAAACCCTAATTAATTTAAAAGACACTTTTATCACCCCTTTTTTACAACGTTATAAGTTTTGCTAATTCATCTTTAAACCCTAATTGGGGTTTGGAATACTTTCTATCACACTTTTACAATGTTTGTAAGTGTTGCAGATTCATTTTCAAACCCTAATTAGGGTTTAGGAATTTTGAAACGTTTTTGACAAGTTTATGAATGTTGCGAAGCGCTTTAAAACCTTTTTCGAATTATTTTACTCGTTTTGCATAAGCTGTCTCTTTAAGCAAAAGATCAATGCAACTGGGGGTAAAACTTTTAGCTAGTAGAACCTATAAAATTTATTCTGTCGTATTTTTGACATTTAATTTAAGCACAGTTGTAGCACTTTAATTAAATATATATATATAATAGGTTAATATTGCTCAATTTGAACATAAATATTAACATAAGTAATTTTGGAGATTCAACTTGTGAAATATAGCACCCGAAAATAATACTCAAATTGCTCTATATTAGTGTGCAATACATCTAGGAGCCTAAGAGATTTTATGTAAAAATCATAGAACATATGGAAAACTTGTCGTGTGCGCCAGTATTGTTCTAATGATTTTGTGAAAAGACATGAATAAATGCCTGATGAAACTCAAATTACTCTATACTAGTGTGCAATACATCTAGGAGCCTAAGAGATTTTATGTAAAAATCATAGAACATCTGGGAAACTTGTCGTGTGCGTCAGTGTTGTTCTAATGATTTTGTGTAGTGATGATTAAATTCATCAATTTGATCGTATATGTTGTCCAGGCATATAGAAAGAGGACATGGATATGCGCTTGAGAGAGAGAGTAGGGATAAGCCCCTACCCGAGAATTTTCTTATAGAATTTTAAAAGTTTATTTTTCTCAGACCAGAGTCTTGAGAAGTGATTTACTATTTTATCCTTGTCAAAAACTCACCATCTACACCACCATAAGGTTGTTGGTATGGATCAGGATAATCAAAAGATTCCTTAGGGTATTGTCAAAACCAAAGGATTGATTCTGATTGTATCCCATGGTTGGTCGGAAGTTATCGAAAGATTGAGAATTATAACTTAACCGATTACCACCATAATATGCCTGATTTTGTGCATCATACATGTTTTTCCCATAAGTAAACATGATAACTAAACACGAATTAGGAATAAAAAAATCTAATTAAAAATCTAAAAACAAAAATAAAAGTGATGTATACACCTGTTTTCGAAATCTATCTCCCACTTGTAACGGATGACGAATTCCACCAACAAGTTGTCTCCACCATGAAAACTTAAAAACCTGAAAAACGCTAAGAGACAAATGTAAAATAGAAAAAAAAAATTCAAACAAAAACAATCGCCACAGCTCCCCGGCAGCGGCGCCAAAATTTGATGGGTTGTCAGCTGACCGAAATTTTTCCTATACTTTCTACAATAACGAGTAGAGTAGCAAGTAGGAATTCGTTTCCAGAAAGACCGGGCAGAAAATTTGTGTTTGCTTTCGACTTCTTAGGTAACTAGGGGGTTGTTGAGTTTCTAAGCTAAATAAACTAAACTAAAAGCAAAGTGAATAAAGATTGTGAACCAAAATAGATTATACTGGTTAGAGGTTTCATCTTCCACCAACCAAACATGTTCATTAATCGATTAAAATCAACATCCATTATTTCTTCATAACAATAGCCACAGAGCACCCCAACGAGAGCATACTTCGGTAAATTCCTTATGTCATCGCATATCATAACAATGAATATGCAAATACTACTTAACAAACAATCTAATGCAATATGCTATTAAGTTTAATCTTCCAAGAGCATTAGGTTCTTTGAATTAGGCTAATCAATGCAATAGATGTGAGACCCCGTGTTTTTAGATCGTGATTTTCAAACCTAAAACCCAACTCGTATGGTGTTGGATGCATGTTCCTAATTTTTGGATATTTATAACTAAATTTAAAGTTGATAATTAAGAAAGCTAGCTCTTATCTCTATAGGAGTAAAGTTATCTTTTAGTTGTCCTTTATCAATATTTGAATTAGTAATTAAAGAAGGACTTTAATTTTTCATATTTAATATATATTTTTTTAAAACACTAAAGTCTATTAACCTAGCCGTCACTTTCATCACACTTTCTGATTTCTCCTAATTTTCTACAAAGCAATAAAAATAAAAAGAGATAGTACTCCATTGATTTCTTGGGAAGCTTGTTGGTTATAGGAAAGATTTGGATTTTACTATTTTGAGGTAGGGATTTCTACATAATACTAATAATAATTAAATCTATTCTAGTATTATTTCATTGTATCATTATTGATGTATAATTTTATACTCCCTCTGTTTCTGAAAAAATGTTACTATCATTTTTTTTATTTTAGCCTAAAAATAGGTTTATTTGAAAAAGTGATAGTAACTCTTTTCCTGAAACGGAGATAGTATAATTTATGCCTTATCATCTCCATCGTTATACATTTATCTCGGTGAAACCTTCTTTTAAATCATATCATTTTTGTTTTAGCATTATTTTGTTTTCAGATCACCCGGTCACTTGATTGCATGGTTTTTGTTGTTCCGTTAAGTAGTCCACCGCTTTCATCTCAACTCAATGAGATACAGGTTTTAAAGGCAAATATTAAAATAAGATAATTTATCCCAGTCGCAGTAGATTTTGATCGTTTTTAACCCTTCCTTTGTGCCACTTTGCCAGTAATACATTTTGAAAATCGGTTATTTATGTTTGCAGACATAAATGATCTGAGGTATATACGTCCATGAGTATCTCTGTTTGTTTTCTTTCAATTGTGTTTTGCGACATGACTTTAGCTTTCTGAAAGTACTTTGACTTTTTAAGATTTATAAAGGGACCAAAGACTGATTTTTGCTTCATGCACTCAACTTTCTGTAACAACTAACAACCAATGTCTATCTAAGTTTGAAAAGAATTTGCAAAAACGTTTTGATACACTAAGGTACAACTAGGTACTACCTAGCACTACCAAAGGTTATTTTAAAACTTATTTTGGTTATAAACTTGCCTTGGTCCACTTTTGAGCACGTGTATATTTTCACAAATGCTGTGTACTTATTTTCATATCCATCAACAGTATCCAGCCTCATTTCTATCCCTCTTTACTAAAAATAGGTAGCACCCACATCTGATTTTCACTCGAGTACAAAATATCCTTAAAGAAAAATTACCAAAAAATGTTATTTGAATTTTAATATCTTAAAATGAAGCTTGATATAGGGGGAGGGATTTCAATAATAAGACGAAATAGAGACATTTTGAAGTAGAACTCAAAAACCCATTATCCATAATATTTTTATAATACCCAAACCACCCCTGATTAGTAATTTTAATTACATTAATTAGTTAAGATTTAATTAAGCTAATCATGATTAATTAAACATAATTTTGTATTTAAAAAACTGAATTCAAATTTTTTTTTTGAATTTATGTTTTGTTGAAATTTAAAAAAAATTTGTAGTTTTTTTTTAAACCCTAGATTTTGATTCAATCAACCACAGTAGCATTGAGTATACCTCTAGCTTAAACTCTTGATCTTTTTATGGCTCAAATTTGATGAAATCACGATTTGAAAGATGGATTTTTTGTTATTCATAGAAACTTACGGTTGGGTTTCATGTCGAACCCAACCGTAACACCAAGAACACCCCAGATTTACGGTTGGGTTTTCAACCAGACCCAACCGTTACTATTTTGTTTTTCATATTACGGTTGGGTTCGAATGGAAACCCAACCGTAACTAATTTATTCTTCATATTACGGTTGGGTTATTAAACAAACCCAACCGTAACTTCAAATGTAGGATATGAAGATTCAATTAAGATTTACGGTTAGGTTTTCAACCAAAACCAACCGTAACTAATCTTTAAACCCCAATCGTAAAATTAGATAAATAGATTTTAAGATTTTTTCATTTCTATCTTGTAGAGAATTGAAAGACGAAGCTAACCCAAAAAAAATGAGGTCAACCGGATATCGTATGAAGGAGTTATGATCAAAACGATGAAATCTATTTGTATCCAGGAATAGTTACGGTTGGGTTCGCCAATAAACCCAACCGTAATTTTGGGCTCAATGAAGCCCAAAAATCTCAAATTTACGGTTGGGTTTATTGGCGAACCCAACCCAACCGTAAATATTCATGGATACATTCCATCTTTTTGATCATAACTCCTTCATGCGATGTACGATTGACCTCATTTTTTTTGGGTTAGCTTCGTCTTTCAATTCTATACAAGATAGAAATAAAAAATCTTAAATCTATTTATCTAATTTTACGATTGAGGTTTAAGGATTAGTTACGGTTGGGTTTGGTTGAAAACCTAACCGTAAATCTTAACTGAATCTTCATCTCTTACATTTGAAGTTACGGTTGGGTTTGTTTAATAACCCAACCGTAATATGAAGAATAAATTAGTTACGGTTGGGTTTCCATTCGAACCCAACCGTAACATGAAGAACAAACCAGTTACGGTTGGGTTTTTCATTCGAACCCAACCGTAAATTTCCTCTGTAACCCAAAATCCTCATTAACTTGTTTAGTTTTATCCGGATTGTCATCACTACTACTTTCTACACATTTATTAATATTCTTCATCACGAAATTGGGAGTTTAATCAGCGATAAAATTTTGATTCGATGGAGAAATTTGATTAAAATGGAGAAGGAGAAGATATGGAGGAGATGGAAAGATTTTAATTAAAGGACAAATTTATCTTTTTTTTATTGGGTAAAGGGTAAAATGGACATTTAACTTTACCCCTATGACATCCCATAACGAAAAATTAGGTCACCTCGCCTCCTAGAGGAGCCCCTACAGGATATTGGAACCCCTATATCAGGCTTCTTTAAAATATTATATTTTGTGTGTTTAGGTCCTCTCATGTTCTACTCCCCAGTCCATTATTCTTCAACTGATGGCTTATACTATTTATTTTGGTGCGACTATTTTTGTATCTTTTCTGTTTAATGGTTATTGTACCGTTGATATATTTTGAGTATTGTAGCATATCTATTTAATACCTGGATGCGCATTGCTTTTCCTTTCATACATTGCTGGTTTATCGGCTGTTACTACTATATTTAAATGCATTTTATTTATGACTATACAAACAAAATTAATGCGTTTATTGAATTTGGATTGAGAAAATGACTTAAATGGACTTATGAATGAATCTTATATTTGATTTAAGTAGTTTTGGAAAGAAAAAAATAAGGTTATTGAACTGTCAGAAAGTCCAGGACAACTGGTATTCTTTCGAGAGGCCGTTTGGGAAACGATTGGATGGTATCCGGAATAACCCTGATAACTAGATTAGAAAATCTAGAATTTAAGGTTGAAAATTTGAATAAGAAAATATTAATTATTTATGGTAAAAAAATGACGTAAGTATTATTATAAGTTTTTATGCATGGTTTTAATAAAAGTATTGGTTGCATGTATTTGATTTTCGGTGCATTCTATTATTTTTGGAAACTTCCTACTGGGATGTGGTTTGTTCACCCCTATTACCTCCCTTTCCATAGAGAATAAAGACTACCCGTAAAAGAAACTATTATATATCACCGGGATTTGGGTATTGTGTTTTGAATTTAACCTAGACGTTGGTTTTATTTTAATTTGGTATTTTATGACTTTGTAATTATTATTTTACATTTTTATAATTTTAAGAGTATTATTATATCTCATTTAATATAATTTATTTAGGTTTAAACTTTGTATTTTAAAATATTATACAACGAAAAATATGGTCCTAAATGAGTGGCGGTTCAGATATTTGGACTTGCTAGCTGGATTGAATCCGACCCACAAGATTGAATTCGGGTCTGCTAGAAGTCCGAATATCCTGGCTGTCATAATAGAAGTACTACGAGTATTCTATTTAACATAAGTCAAGTTTCTACATGCAATTACATGAAGGTTTTGAATACAATCAGTAATCACACTATACTACTTATAACCGTGTCTATCGACTATTCTCTATCTCCAAACCCTAGTTTAGCTTTAGATATGAACATGTGCTCACTCAGTATACATCCTCAAAACACACACCATCAATCATAAATGCGATATAAAAGTAGAACATGAACGATAAAAAAATATTAAAACTTAATACTAACCATCCAGATCGATTCCATGCTTAGAACTTCCGATTACATCTCCAACCAATAAAAGAATTAGTTACTTATGGGTTTATCAAAACCAATGGAAATATACAAGAAAAGAAAATAGGATAAAAAGAAGAGAAAATATCCTAATTCCCCCCTTTAAATGGGTGAACCAAAATTTGCTCTTTTTTCTGTGGAGAAGCTATGTAGAAAATTATATCTAGGCTATATAGCTTTGGTAACCTCCTCTTGATGTCTATCCAACTAGGAAACCTAACCTCATCAAACTCTTCCACCTCCTTTTAATCTTTATCCAACTAGGATAAAAACCATATTTTTCACGTCCAAAAAAAGCCCAAAAACACAATTCAAAATGAGGGGACCCCTCAGAATTTGAGGGGACCATCCCCCTATTTTGCTAAGGTCATTAAGAAGTAATTCATTCCCCCCTATATCCGTGTAATTTTACTAATGATAAAAATACCTTCACTTAATTAAGAGGTAATAATTAGAGTTAGTTAACTTAGTTAATTGTTAGTCTTAGAAGATAAAATATTGGTGTGTAGAATTAAAATTATTGAGATAAAGAGAAGTAAAAGGAGAGGAAGAGTTTTATGGAAAAAAAAAGTTTTAAAACCTAGGTTTGTTGATTCTTAAATTCAAAATGAGTGATTCTAGTGCAAGCTCAGAGGAATTGGAACCTTCAAATCGTAGAGTAAACAAAAATATTCGTTAATCTTCACAACGACCCGGTGATGGATGATTTGTTAGATGGTGAATGTTTTATTCCACAAACCCAATCTCAAAATGAAGGTTTTTACAAGATAAACGAGGATCACAACGAAGAATATGAAGGTGCTCAGATATACTTGTTATAATGTGTTTTTATTTCTTGGATTGGCTTAAATTTGGTGAAAATATAAAATTTATATCAATCATGAGGGTGTCATCAGAATTGCTAACTCTATCTTGTAGTCTTGTTTGCAGTTGGCACATTTCTCTCGACAACAACAGGTCCATAGAAACACCATATTATCAACAAGCGGAGCGGCATCAAAATCATGAAGAAAGTTAAAGAATTTCAAGGTTTACAAGCAATGGTACAAGAAAGAGCAAATTTCATATTCAAGTGAAGCAAAAATACAATAAGCAGAATTATAAATACATGTTGAAGAATTATGTATAAGAGCAAAAGAAATCAAAAGATGAGAGTGAAGTTCATGATATCGAGACAATACAAGTTGTGAAGAATCAAGTGGTAAAGTCCTTATCCCACGACCATAGTAGTTTCATCGTTCAATTTATTTTAATTTCAGTCTGTATTTTGATTTCTTCAAAAAAAAAAAAAAATTGTTTATCATTATTTTTGTATATTTGTTTTTGTATTCATTCAATAAGGCCTTGGGGAAAAAAATTATGAAGAAGTTTCAAGCAACAAGGAATTGAGAAAAAGAGTTACAATTGTCAAGGTTCTACGATGTTCAAGAGTTCATCATCAACAGTTAAAGAACGAAGACTGAAGACGTTTCTATTGGATATTGTGAGAGCGGTGCTGATTATATACCGGATGAGAAGGTAAATAAGCATTTTCATCCTTGCATAGTGGTTGATTTCCTTTCTTAGAGGTCACTAGGAAAACAAAAGGTTTTTTTTTTCGTCCCATTTTCTATGGGATAACATCTTCATATCATTCGGAAGGTTAACTTTCCTTCCTACTATTCAACGTGTGCAGGATTTCTATCTTTACTCCTGCCTGTACACATGTAAGAACCATAAAGTGCGTCCTTTGAGTGTCAAGTTCATAAAGTCCCATTGGTGATGCAGAATGTTTATCTTGAACCTGGATTCTTTCATATGGTGGTTTTCTCCTAACTCAAGAGCTAAGCATGAGAATATTATTCTTTATACTTCTAACTTCTTGTTGTTAGTATGCAGAAACTTTATGTCTTCGTAGCTCTTTGGATGCATGTGCTCTGGAATATTTGTAAGTTGGAATGTAAGTTTTATGGTTATATCTCTTGTAAACCCTCACGAGACTATAACTCGTCCAGTAGAGACATCTAGAGGTTTAAAGGCTTGTTAAACATGCTAAGTTTAATTGTATCCTCAACAAAAGGTAGTTGTTGTATTTTAGTTAGGTTAGTTTAGGATATATAGTTTGCTCGAGGACTAGCAAAAGCTAAGTGTGGGGAAATTTGATAAGTGCATATTTTCTCTATAATTGATCATTATTTCATGCACTTATTTGCTAGATTTCTTGTGAATTATTGTATATTACGTTTGTTTTTATTTATTTATCTTATATTAGGTGAATCATCCAAAAATGAGCTACAAACACTACAAGAAAAACGGGTTTAAGCGTCTAAAATCTTAGCAAGAGCTCGGAAATTTAGTCGCTTAAATAGTTTAAGCGTCTAAAGTTGCAACTGCCAAAAATTTTGGCGGCAATAAACATGTGTCCACTATTATTTAGCAACGAACAAAATATACTTAATCGCTAGATCCTTTGTTCAAGTAATTTATAGCAACTGAAATAATGAACATGTAGCTACTCACTTTGAGGCACCGACTCTTAGCAACAACAAAATAAATTGGTTGCTCAAACCTCTCTCAGCAACTAAGTTTGAGCCACAACCAAATATGTTTAATTGCTAGATCTGTTTTTCAAGTAACTTATAGCAGCTAAAAGTTGATCATGTAGCTATTTACTTTGAGGCACCAACTAGTAGCAACAACAAAATAAATTGGTTGCTCAAACCTCTCTCAGCAACTAAGTTTTATCCACAACCAAATATGTTTAATTGCTAGATCCGTTTTTCAAGTAATTTATAGCAGCTAAAAATTGATCATGTAGCTATTCATTTTGAGGCACCGACTCGTAGCAACAACAAAATAAATTGGTTGCTCAAACTTCTCTCAGCAACTAAATTTGAGCCACGACCAAATATGTTTAATTGTTATATCCTTTTTCCAAGTAATCTATGTAACATCTAAAAAAGTGGTCATGTAGCTCTTTACTTTGAGCCATATACTCTTAGCAACAGAAAATTAATTGGTTGCTCAAACCGCGGTCAGCAACTAAGTTTAAGCCACCACCACCATTTCAAAAAACAAATCAGTTTTTGAAGTAGAAATTTGGGATCTTAATATTAATCCAATAATGTTAGAAGAGTTGTTTTCATCCTTTGTTGCTTTCCTGAGTTCAACACCAAAGCTTGCATATTATTGTTGCTGTGGGTTTTAGCATGATTAAAGAGGAAAAAAAACAAAAGAAAAAATATGGACTTTACGTGAATCGAACACGCAACCTTCTGATCTAAAGTCAAACACGCTCCGATTGCGCCATAGATCAAATAGTTGACAGTGTACCTCACATAAACGAATTACTATCTATGAATTGTTCAACCTTGTAACTACAACAATTACAAACATTTATAATCATCCATGAGAAGAAAAGAGAAGGATCCATTTACATGGTTAGAATGACATTATATTGAAATTTTAGTACCATTTTTCATATAAAATCCAAACGCAAATGAATTTTAAGCTAACAATTCATAGGCAAAACAATATGTATGGAATCATCTTCACACAAATCTATACAAGCAAGGGCAATTTTAGACCAACATTAACAGAAATGTCGTTTGCCGAATATGATTTTGAACTGCTCTTAGAATGTTCTAAAGGGTTGTGCATACTCAATCCCTGTTATGCTTCCTGCAAAAAATGCAGGTTGTGAAGGAGATGCTAGAGTGATTGGGTAGCTAATGAGCATCAAAACAACAGAAAACATTGTGGGTCTATTTTCGATATTATCTTGCACACATAACAATCCAATATGTATACTTCTGATCACTTCATTTCTTGAAATTTTTCGCGATAAAATTAGATCTATCAGCTCTTGGGAGAAATGGCCTCCCTGCAATCACAAGAGAACATAACCTCAAGAAAGTCAAACCAAAATGAAAGCACCCGAGTGAAATTTCCAAGTACCCCAATATCTATAAGTGAAGAACTTGAGCTTTGAACTGTACCTTTCTTTTTCTATGCCCCTCGTCTCTAGATGTAGATATATCGTCATGCACTAATTTTATATAAGATGACAATACTTTCTTTTGGAATAGAACCAATAAACCTTGATAATGCTTCCCATGCAACCTGTTTGGTAAAGACAAAATTACAGGATAGCTAAGCAAAGTAAGGTTCTGTTAACCATTTATTTCCAAGCTATATGATTACTGCAACAGTATACTGAATCTGAATTGTTGAGCAAAAAAATAAGAGTTGATATCATGTCTGGAGCTTAATCAATTAAGTAGCACTGAAACAAAAGCAGCATTAAACTACAGAAATCAAAGTAAGCAAGTTCATAGTCACATGTTTTCTAAATGAGAAATATGCATAATCTGAATAATAGAGAATTGTTATATATACTAAACCATTCTCACTTGATTTAAATTTAAGAGTATAAATAAAATATTGAAGTTAGAGGTCGACCATATGCTAACCATTTCACACACCATTAATGAAGAAAATGTATCAGAATAATGCCAATTATACAATAAAAGACAGGACTTGATTTAACTGGTAAATAAAATATGAGTATTCCTGAACTTGTAATAGATTCAAAGTATTGCTAATCGAAAATTCATAAACTCCGATTTAAAAAACCCTGAATTTTTACAAACTAGAATTTAGAAAACCCATACATCAGAAGTTCAGGACCCTAACATATATTTTACACAAAGGAAATCCTATATTTTCATAACCTTGTACACTTCTAAAGAGAGAACTCATCAAATACACTTCATGTTTAGTCAAAGATAACAAAATACTTACCCAAATCACTGTGAAATACTAGATCTGTCTCAGCTGTGGTGCGCATGATTTCCATTCTCAGCTGAAGAAGTTTGAAGTATAAGGAGGACCAGAAAAAAAGGTTTTTCAGTTAAAATGTCTAATAGTTAGTTTATCTAACAAAAATCTAGGATGTTAATTAACATTCAAATAAAACTGGTTGTATGGACGTAGTTCAGAAACTAGGGCATCCAGATCCGAGACAATGGTGATGGTAGTGATTTTCATAAAATGTCATCTGAAAGAACCCTACAAAAAAAAGATCAATAAAAAAACTGTTTTAGAATCACTAACCCAAATCAAGTAGATTAAAATTCTAGGAAAATATTTTAACTGTTGAAAATCTCTAATTGAAGATTCCAACTTAAATTTCCAAGAAATGAAGTGATCGTGAAGATTCCAACTTAAATTTCCCCTGTTAAATCAAAATCCATATCGAAATCAAAAAAGCCCTAATTGAAACATACTGGAAACCCACTTTACAAACAACAGAGAAATTGAAAATCCCTAATTGAAACATATTGCAGCTACGATTCACTCAGAATTAAAATTCAAAGTAAAAAACTATGACGAAAGGGGTACTCATATCTTATTTTTATGAGAAATAGAAGAAACTTACTTGATTAAACACCCAGAAGATAGTTTTTTCACGCGAATCAAAACTAAGAGAAGATAGAAGCTGTGAGATTTAATATGTGGGATCTAGGTTAATTGAGAGTTGATTTCGAGTGAATCAGGGACAGAGAGATTAGGTTTATTGATTTTCTTTAGGAATTGGTAGCGGCGCAGAGGAGAGCACAACCCGGGACAGAGAGAGAAAGTGGGAAAGGAAAATGAAGAAGAAAAATCGTTTAGGATTTTGAATAGAATTTTTGGACGGTTGATAATGGTAGTCATACGGATCATGAGATTTTTTGGATGGTACAAATTTGATTTTGGATTCTCATACGGATTGAGATAAGTGTGTGAGAAACATGTGCGGTTTTCTTTGTGCTAAAACGAATTAGTGCATTCAATTTACTATCAAACTTCGGTGTGAAAAAATCCAAATAATATATATAGAATTTAATTTGGATATTGTTGTCGACGATAGAGCTCTGGTAAAGATTTCGACTTAGTGGAAAAGGTCATTAAATACATAATATGAACAATATCGGTAGGTTTAGGGTTTCAGTGAAGATTGTGACCCAACATAAAATTGTAACCCAAGTAATAATTATTAGTAAGCAGGTGAGATAAGATTATGCAAGTATAATAGATAAGAGAAGAACAGTGATTAAGATTAACAGATTGCTTAAGACAGTTGTAAAACCTAATTTTAATTTTAGGATTTAAGAAAATACGAATTAAGGAGGGTTTGGGTTACCGTTTTTGAAGCTTTTCCAATTGTTCCAGTTATAAACCATAATATGTATGTGTATTCAAGTCGGTTCGATAAAATTGAGTGAATTTCAGTGAGATTGATTAAATCATAGTTTCATTTCATTAGATTTGTTAGATGGATAAAAAAATGAATAAGTTTGATTGAGAAGGAATAAAATTCAATAAATCTAAGTGAAATCGAGTGAAATTGATGAAAATTGATGTAATTTGAGTAAGATCGAACAAAATTGAGTGTATTCAAGTCGCTTCGATAAAACATTGAGTGGATTTTAGTGAGATTGATGAAATCATAGTTTCATATCGTTAGATTTGTTAGCGATAACAAAATGAATAAGATTGATTGAGATTGAATAAAATTCAATAAATCTAAGTGAAATCGAGTGAAATTGATGAAAAATTGATATAACTTGAGTAAGATCGATAAAAATTGAGTGTATTCAAGTCGGTTCGATAAAAAATTGAGTGAATTTTAGTGAGATTGATGAAATCGTAGTTTCATATCGTTAGATTTGTTAGATCGATAACAAAATGAATAAGTTTGATTGATATTGAAGAAAATTCAATAAATCAAAGTGAAATCGAGTGAAATCGATGAAAAATTGATATAATTTGAGTAAGATCGATCAAAATTGAGTGTATTCAAGTCGCTTCGATAAAAAATTGAGTGAATTTTAGTGAGACTGATGAAATCATAGTTTCATATCGTTAGATTTGTTAGATCGATAACAAAATGAATAAGTTTGATTGAGATTGAATAAAATTCAATAAATCAAAGTGAAATCGAGTGAAATTGATGAAAATTTGATATAATTTGAGTAAGATCGATCGAAACTGAGTGTATTCAAGTCGGTTCGATAAAAAATTGAGTGAATTTTAGTGAGATTGATTAAATCATAGTTTCATATCGTTAGATTTGTTAGATCGATAACAAAATGAATAAGTTTGATTGAGATTGAATAAAATTCAATAAATCAAAGTGAAATCGAGTGAAATTGATGAAAATTGATATAATTTGAGTAAGATTGATCAAAATTGAGTGTATTCAAGTCGGTTCCATAAACAAATCATTATGAGAAGTAAATCAACTGATCTAGCTTTGATTAGTTCTTCTTGTTTGGAAAAAGTTGATTTGTTGTTTAGGGTTTTCTTTGGGGCGGAGGATTAGAGAGCAAAACCGAAAAAGTGAGAGAAAGAGAGAGAAGAAAAAATGAACTAATTTCACTCAAATTACTTAGAACCTTATTTAGTTTTATCATTTATGTATTAACATGTTTAGGTTTTGGTAAATCAAAGTTGATTATAGCAAGATTAAAAGAAAATGGAGAACTTGAAATTTCATTCCTTTTGAATTGTATTGAATTGGCCGGAAATTCTCAATCACTTCCAAATAATTTGAGACATTTCTTATCTTATGGTTTAACAAAAAAAGAAAATTCATTTTTGAAGTTTAGTGAAATATAAATCTACATTTTAAATTTTCTTGTTATTGAACCGAACTAGATAGTTATTACAACGATTGCTATTGGTATTTATAAAATTGGCTAGTATAATATTTTTCTGATCCATATTGGATTATAATATTGACGAATAACAAACGAAATTAATCCAATTTTTGATTAGTCGGAATAGTCGGATAATAATAATATGACCCGACATGCATATTTTATAAAAAAATATTTTTATTAAGTTATCAATGTTCGGAATAATCGAGTAATATGCATATTATAGTCGAAATAGTAGGATAATATACATATTTTGGTCGATTTTTGATTGATCGGAATAGTCGGGTAATATGCATATTACTATCGTAACGTCGGAAACGGATATTTCTATCGTAACGTAACGAATTTTGGAAATTAGGATTCATCAAAAATATTTGTTTGTTTTTTTTGTAATTAGGGTTCTTAGTTTGTCATCTATTTATAAGTTATGATTGATGAATTGGGTTGAACCCCAACAGATGTTCAATTAAAATTTGTTGAGATATAGCTTAATTTCTTGTATAAAATTTGTTGAGATGTAGCTAAATTTCTTGTATAAAGTGAAATCGAGTGAAATTGATGAAAATTGATATAATTTGAGTAAGATTGATCAAAATTGAGTGTATTCAAGTCGGTTCGATAAAAAATTGAATGAATTTAAGTGAGATTGATAAAATCATAGTTTGATATCGTTAGATTTGTTCAATCGATAAAAAAAATGAATAAGTTTGATTGAGATTGAATAAAATTCAATAAATATAAGTGAAATCGAATGAAATTGATGAAAATTGATATAATTTGAGTAAGATCGATCAAAATTGGTAAGTCATTTACACAAAAGGGTTGCATCACATAGATGAAGACAGTTAGATACACAAGACTTGTTACTGCAATAAATAATTGGAGATGACCAACAATATGACAACTGAATGACTGCCAAACCATAACATTCGACTTATCAGTATATGTATGCATTTACCTCCATCTTCAGGAATTTCATAAGTCCACAAGTTGAAGTTGTTTCTTAACAGTATATGTATGCCTGACTTAGACATCAAAGCCATCTCCATCTCCAGATCTACTCAAAACCTAGATATCAGTGAACAAACAAAAAAAAACACACATTAGTTCTCATCTAGTAGAGACAATAATCGTGTAATAAGCATCATTTTTAGGAAAACAAAACAAACATCACCAAACACTAATAATCAAGAAAGACATAGACTCTAAATTACCTTTCCAGTACCAGAACCTTAACATTGATTTTCAAAAGAAACCTCTAAATCCAAACAACCAGAACCATAACATTGATTTTGAAATTAAAAAAAATTAAAAAACACCCAAAAGTTAACTACCAAATTAATTCTATCTAGTCATACGGATTGTGATCCGTTTCATTGGATAAAATCGTATCCGTCCATTTTAGTACAATTATACTTGGTCATAACACTTTCTTTTGATTTTTTTTTAATTTTTTGTCTAAATATTATATATATTTTAATTAGTAAAATATTCATATATTTTAATATCGAGGAATATATATTTACGGAAGAAAAAATAATAATTAATAATCTAAGAAAAAATCCAAAGAATAGTAAAAATTGTAATGATTTTGGATATTTTTATCGACCTTCGATTATACATAAATTTTGATTTGAATTATATAAAAATTAAAAATAAGAAATGAATTCGATATTTATCATTGACTTTCCACTAGACAAAGTTTTGAAGTCTGATGATCGTAGATTATAGATTCCGGTGGAGATTCTTAATTTGGATAAGAGGTCAATAAGGACAACATGACGAACATAGGTAGGATTCCGGATAACATGAAATCATAGGTGCGTTGTTTGCTAAAGAGAAACAAGTTTATTTATATGAAATTAATAACCATTCATTGTTCTTTTAATCGTTGGACCTGTATATATTAAGAGACATACGTTTTATTGGGTGTTTTGGTATAAAAAAAGGATGTTAATCTTGGTCCGTCAGATTCGTGATCCGGATGAGCATAAGATATTAATTTTGAACCGTCAGATTAACAATCCGTATGAGTAGAAGATAAAACACCTAGAACCATCCGATCAGCTTTAAATTTTAATCTTGAACCGTCAATTCAATTAAACCCTATTTGTTCTACTTATTGACCATAAAGTTTATGGTATTTACCCTTAGTACCTTTCTATATAAACACCTTAACCCTAGGTTTCATCTTTTCTCACCTCGACGCCTCCCTCTCTGCCTCCCTCTGCATCCCTCACGGAATATCTCTGAATCTCTCTCTTTCTTCCATTGCACAAGATTCTTGTGCAGCGACAATTATATTCAGGCCTTATGTCTTCCTATTATCACCAACACCATTACACAAACTTCTTTACAATTACATTCTTCATGCTTTTCAACTGACGTCTAGCATTTTTTTTGTTGGTTATAAAATGTTGTTATGATTTGTGGGTTTTCTTGCCTTTGCTAATTCTTTATTGATGCATTTTATTCTTTCAGTGATTCAAAATGTCCGATGACGACACTATTGTAGACTAGAGTTTCTAAATTGGACTCTTCTCCTTCTCAATATTTGATGTCTGAGCACTATTAATTAAGATTTTTTTATTTATAGATTTCAATTTCTTAGCAATAATTTTTTTTTCTTTTAATGTAATCAATTATTTTTCATTTGGATCAATTTTCCCAAATAGCTCTTTCATATTGTTAATAACCTCAAGGTCCATTTATTCCTGTGATAATGACTTGGGGTTGCTAATTATCTATATTGTGGTCTACAAAGTTAGTGGATTTTTCATTTCCATGTTAACCGAGAAACACCACAGACATTTAAGATTAGGTTTCTTTGTGAAACCTTATCCAAGCATCGTTTCTATTAAAACCTTTAAAGTTTTCACTGTAAGTGTAACCATTGATCCAATCAAAATTTGGTTGTGTGATTTGGTTAATCTTTTTTAGAAATGAAAATTTGTTTCTTTTGTTTCAATTTTTTTTTGTGTTCATATTGTTCTCTTATTTTTTCTACTGTAGTGAAGTATGTAATATGGATTAATCTTTCTGTTTGTGTGATTTATGTTCATAAGCTAAGTACTTCAGTAGTGTGCCGCTCATATTTATTTAACATTGTCTTGATTAAATTAAGGTGTGAGACTTTGTGAGGAAAAGGGTATGTGCACTTGTGGTATGAGTTTAGATTTACCCTAGCTGGATGTTGGGTTGTTTGCGGTGAATAACTCAACACTGTCAATGTGGGTTAAATTCTGTTTGTGTGAAAATAGACTTACTTAGATGTCCTGTTTTACTATTTTGTTTCTTGATTCATTTCTTGATTTTACTGTGTGCCCAATTCATGGTTAATGCTCCTTATTATTATTAGTTCTGATCTTCTTTGTATTTGTTTATTTGTTTGTTTGTTCGTATATGCAGGACCCAAGTTTATCACTTTTTTTGAGAGATGAACATGAACCAGATATGGAATGAGTACCCGTCATGGTTCTTTAAATCTCACTGAACAAAGCTACAAAACACTTCAAGATTCATATTACTACAACCTTATAACACTTAATTTCCTATCTAGCTTTGATTTTGAGATCAATAGAGTGAGTGCTTCAAAGTTGAAGTAGTTGTATCAATGGTGTTCATTGATGAAATTGTAAATAAACTTGTTTTTTTTTCCTGTAAAAAATGATTGTAATTATTTTGACTAAATATGCTGTAAATTGAATTCAGGAATAATAAAGATGATCAATTGTGATTTTAATTTGGTTCATAATTGTTTTTAATTTGATTTTGTTATTCATTTATAATTATATAATTTTAATAAGTTTTATATAATCTTACTTAGTGATTTTTAATTATAATTATAATTTGGGATTATCTAAATCAGAATTTGTTCTTAGCGAGCAAAAACAATTAGTAGCTTAAAAATTTAAGCGATCAACTTCAAGCCAGTTTAAAAACTCAAACACAAAAATTTGATAGTTTAAAAGCTTAAGCAATTAACTTAGAGCCAATCAAAATCAGAAATTACTTTTAGCGACTAATAATTTAATAGCTTAAAATTTAATTTGATAGCTTAAAAGCTTAAGCAATTAACTTAGAGCCAATCAAAATCAGAATTACTTTTAGCGACTAAAATTTAATACCTTAAAATTTAATTTGATAGTTTAAAAGCTTAAGCAATTAACCTAGAGCCAATCAAAATCAGAAATTACTTTTAGCGACTAAAACTTTAATAGCTTAAAATTTTAAGCAATCAACTTGAGTAAAAACTTTACTATCTTAAAAGCTTAAGCAACCAACTTCAGGGCAATCAAAATCAGAAATCCCTTTTAGCGAGCAAAATTACTTGGACGTCTAAAACTTTAACCAAGCAATTTCAGGTCGAGTTGCTCCATGTATCTAGCAACTAGGTCTTTTACTTGCTTTAAAATGGTTGATCTATCTGAAGCGATTGATATTTTACTTGCTATATTGGTTGGTCTAGATGTTAAGCCATCACAATTTTACTTTCTCCAGGTTAGTTGGTCTAAATGCTAAGCAATGAGAAAAGTACTCGCTTTAGGTTAGTTGGTTTATTACTAGAGCGATTGCATGGTCGCTCAAGGCTTTGACATACATGGCTTTGGGCAACCAACGGAGCGAGTGCCACTTTTAATCGCTATAACGGTTATAGCGACTTAAAAGGGGCTTTAAGCGACTTAAAACGAGTAGTCGCTTAAACCCATTTTTTTTGTAGTGAAAGTGTTAGATTGTGCGATAAAAAATGTGCTACAAAGGAAGAAGGACCAAAGACCAAGTGAAATTTATCTATATACAGGATTTCTTGTCATCACCACGTGGAGAACGAAGAGAGGAAGCCAACGGCGAAAGAATGAAGCCATTCTGACTTCGTATGAGGAAGTTATGGGCGAAAAGTGGAATTATGCTTGTCAGTTTCACGACTGACAGGACAAAGAAGGGTTAAATGAATTACTAAAGGAGCTATCGATTTTTACTAAGGGGTTATCATTATTTAAATGTTGTTAATGGCACCTGATAATTTGATAAGAGGCACCATCGTCTTCAATAAATTAAAAACCAAAAATTCAGCTAGGATTCCCTTCTTCCGCAGCTGTTGGTTGGTCATTAATGGTGACTGTGATTTGAGGAGAGCTCGATATGAACTTCCATTTGATTCAGCAAGATGGAGCAGAGTTAGTAGTGATGGCTCGAGATTGTTTAAAAATATAGGCCGTGAAGAAGTCGAGCTTGGTTTGAGGATGGAATGAGTTCTCGATAATGGCAGTGAAGCTAAGTTGTCATTCATGGAAGCTGTAATGATGATGCTGTTGGTTAATGGCAGTGATGATTGGAAGTGAAGATAAAACAGAGTCGAGTGAATTAATGGTTTGGCAGGAATGACGAGTTTGATAGCTGCTGCCATTGTTGATGATGATCATTGATCATCGGTGATGGAGCCTGTGATGATTGAGGCTGGTGACTGTGGTCAATGCTTCCAGATGAGGAGAACTCAAGATGGTGGTGACGTTGTTTGTTGAAAATGGTCGGGTTGATGGCAGAAACAGAGAATGGAGCCTGTGATGGGTTGGCAGTTGATGATTTGGTTGGAGGTGTTGATTAGAGCTCGAACTGAGATGGTTCGTGGTGGCAGTTAATGGCTTGATATTGATGGCGCTGATGAAGGCAGATTGGAGGAGCTCGAGTTGGATTGATAGTGAGGATGTTGATTGAGGGTGGATTCGAACCTGAGTTATGATCGGAAGTGATGGTGTTTGGTAGTTAACGGTGATTTGGTAGTTACGGAACAAAGTTAGCTCGAGAAATATGGAGAGAAGTTACAAAAAGTCAGAAGGAATAAAATTTCTCGATGGCTAGAACCCATCGAGGAAACCTGGGAGTTAAAGAAAAATCAGATGAAAAAGAATTTCTTGATGGGATGACCCATCGAGGGAGCTACAATGCACGTAAAATGTTGGGCTGGGTTTTTACGATCCCATTAGCTTCATTAGTTACTTTTTACACGGGCTAAGGCTTGGTTTGACCTATTTTTGACATATTTTGGAATTTTGGAAACCTATTTTGACCGGATTCGAGCACGGACGCTTCTACAATTTGAGACACCTATTTAAGAGACTCCTCTAATTATTTTTAAGATATCTATTCTTTTATCAAGCTTTTGGAGAGAAGAACACAAGAGGAAAAAACTAGGGTTTTGGAGCGTTTTCATCACCGTAACTATTCTTCTCTACTTTATTATATGTATATCATGGATGCTTCTACATCCATGCGTAGCTAAAAACCTAATTGATTGAGGATGAACTCTAAGTTCTAAACATGATTTGATTTGATATATTAATCTATTTTGATTTCTTCACATGATTATTGTTTGTTTCTACTATAAAGAATGTTTATGATTGATTAATTGATTGTGTTAGGTGGTCAACTAAATCGGTTTCTTGATTGATCTATTGCTAGTAAGGTTTAAGATATCCATAATTGTTGAATAACTCCTACATAAGTAGAACACATAAGACCTTACAGAGGGATTCTGTGGAGCTATCGCGTGTAGAGACAATACTAGAAAGTGGACCTTGCGCTAAGAGTCTAACTACTAGGATCAATCTATAAAGTCACAAAATATAAAGCATTTGGACAAATTACACTTAGAATGCGCTACTTCTAGGTTGTTTAGACGAATAAAATCTGGTATTCGAGCGTTTCGGTACCCAGTGACCTAAAGACTTCCGAGGAAAACACTGCTCTAGTTGTTATCCTGCGGTTGGTAATATTCTGTGATGAATGAATGATAGATGAGTATACTAATTCAATAATTGTCTAGTAACGAAGAAGGATTCCTTGATCACATCTCTCTCCACTGCTTGCAACTTTACTTTTAATCGCTTTCTTATTTACTTTGTTCAAAACCTAAAACAAAAACCCCTTTGTGACAATTTAAACAACTTAAACACCTCGCTCCTCGTGGGAATGAACTTGACTTCCATTATATTATTCTTTAATTGAGTGGAAATAATATCACTAATTTTATTGCACCTACGACACGCATCAAATTTTGGCGTCGCTGCCAGGGAGCAGTCGGTTTTAGTTTTTATTTATTTTTGTTTATTTTTGTTTTGAGATTTATTTTTAGCTTTTAACTTTATTTTCTAGATATTTTTGGTTTCAGGTACGATCTCTTTGGTGAATGCTTAAAGAGGGAAAACAAAGTCCCATCGGTATACGTTTTCGATAAGGCACTTTACTAAAAAATGACTTCGTTCGAGCAGTGAACACTCCGCTTCCTCCTAGTTCTTCACCAAGTGAATTTTAAGATCCATACAAATAGGAAAATCACATAGAAAAGATGGGAGGTCGTCAACCTCCAGAGAAGAAGCTACGAGAGTTGACATCTTCATGCTTAGATTCGAAACCATTATATATTATTTTAACTGACACAGTCGAGCTAAAGTCGAATCTTAGTCACCATTTGTCAAAGTTCAAGGGAATTCCATGCGAAGATCCGAACCGTCATCTTCAAGTATTTCAGCACAAGATGACAAGTCTTAGGCAAGGTACCGACGACAGTGATAAGGTTATGTTGCAAGCCTTTTCATTTTCTTTAATAAATCTAGACGAAGAGTGGTTGTATTACCTTCCTCCTGGGAGTGTTACAACATGGACTGAGATGAAAAATCTATTTCTAGAGAAGTATTTTCCTGCTTCTAAGGCGGTCGATGTTCGTAAAGAGATAAGTAGTATTTTACAGATTATTGGGGAGTCTCTTCATGATTACTGGGAGAGGTACAAAAGGTTATTGGCGAGCTAACCTCATCAAAACATATCCTCAACACTCATCATTTAATACTTCTATGAAGGATTACTTCCAGAGCATAGGAACTTGATTGATGCAGTCGCTGGTGGTTCACTTACTGAAAAGACAATCTCGCAGGCAACTAGTTTGATTGAGAGTATGGCTTCGAATGCACAATAATTTTATACAAGAAACGACTCAAATGTCAGAAGAGTTAGCGAGATAGGAGAGTCTCCAAATACAGATCATCGGTTGAGTACCATTAAAAAAATAATTCATCGTATAACTTCTGTAGTTTATCCACCATACGAAGAGAAATCCAAGGTTAATGCCAACTTTTGGGCGACAAGGTGGTTTTCAACCACAACAACAACAATTTCAGCAACCAACACAAGCTAAGGAGCAAGGCTCGTCTATTGATGACAAGTTCAACGCCATGATGCAGAGTATGCAGGGTATCATTTCTATGTTTCAACAAAGTCAACAAAAAGTTGACCAGAATCAGTTGAAAACCGACTCAGTAATTAAAGACTTGCAGACTCAAATGGGCCAATTGACAATTGATGTGAATCTACTCAAGGCACAAGCATCAACAAATTTACTGTCACAACCCTTTGTGAACCCAAAAGAGCACGTCAATGTTGTAACTCTAAGGAGTAAGAGGCAAGTTAAAGAGCCATAACAACAAGAAAAGGGTAATGATGATGTAGAAAAGGAAGTAGAGGTAGAAACCGTACTGAAGGAAAAGCCAACCTCAACCGGCCAACTTAAGGACAAGGTGCCTACTTTTACTACTCCACCACCTTTTCCTAGTCGTTTTGCCAAGTCATGGAAGCAAACTCAAGATAAGGAGATCATGGATATTTTCAACAAGATCCAAATTAACATTCCATTTATCGAGGCCATCATAACAGTACCTAGATACGCCAAGGTTCTGAAGGATTTATGTACAAGGAATGATAGGTTGATTGCTATGAGATTACTCAGGTGGGAAAAAGTGCTTTAGCTATGTTACTAAAAGATGCCTACAAAGTGTAAAGATCTTGGTCGTTTCACAGTGCCCATTACCATTTGGGATCGACGATTTGAACGTTCCTTACTTGATTTGGGATCTTCCGTAAGCATTATGTCAGCCGATATTTATGATTCTTTGAATCTTAGACCTCTAAAAGAGACATGGATTACCATTCAATTAGCAAACAAGTTCAATATATATATCCTAAGGGACTCGTGGAGGACGTGTTAGTTCAAGTGAATGAGTTAATCTTTCATGTTGATTTCTATATTGTGGATATACAAAATGGAGATAATTGTTCGTCCACTTCATTACTTCTTGGGAGACCATTTATGAAAACTGCAAAGACGAAGATTGATGTTGATAGTGGTATACTCACTATGGAATTTGATAAGGAGATTATTCGCTTCAACATATTTGAAGCCAGGGTTATCCTAGTGATGTTCACTCTATTTTCTCTATCGATGTTATTGGTTCGCTAGCACAACAAATGTTTGATTTGAACGGTGAAGATGAAGTTTGAGTTATGTTGCATAATAGCATTGAATTGGACGTTCATGGGCAGCCAAACTTGGACGTAGACTTAGGAAAAGAGATAGTGGAGATGTGTGGTGCCTTGACGACACTACAAGAAGTTCAAACGGGTAATATTTCATATATCTCCTTACCCATAACTAATGAAGTTATGTTACCTTCTGTTGTGAAAGAACCTAAATTAGAACTGAAACCTCTACCTGGTCACCTAAAGTATGCTTACTTGGGTCAAAGGGAAGATCTTCCAGTAATTATTGCGAACAATCTCACAACAGTACAGGAAGACCGCTTGCTTAGGGTTCTGAAAGAGCATAAAACGGCCATAGGTTGAAGCCATGTTATGAAAACTTCCTTACGGAGAATGTGGATATAATTGAACTTCGGGATTTGCTCCCTATGGAGGAGTAATATGAAAATCATTATACGAATGACCTGGTAGGTTACCAATACATGTGCACTTAGATGTTTCAAAGAAAATTATCAAGTTTTGTATTTTTTTTTTTTTGTCAGTGTAGACATGGGATAGTCCCGATGAAGCAAAAAGTTGGGCTAGACAACATGCAAAACGGGATATGTGTGTATTGGTTTTGAATGGAAAATCTAGCAAAACCCGCTTTGAAATGGTTTGTGAGAGAATTCGTGTGCCCAAAAGCCACAATAAACATGGTTATGTGTATATCGGAAAGACCGGAAGGAAGAATGTAATTATCTCAAAGAAGACCAATTGTCCGTTCAAGATTGTGTTTAATTTCAACAAAGAATTGGGGAAATGGGTTCTATTTAAAGTTGCGGAAGGTAGACATAACCACAAACGTCCTAAACAACTTGAAGGACATTTAGTCACTGCAAGGCTCTCCCCTCTTGAAAATGGAGAAACTAGTTAAGATGAAGAAAATGCGTATTTTACTGGTTACTATGCTTCGTATCATTAAAGAAGATAATAAGGATAACCTCTCCTCTTTTTCCACCATTTACAATATAAACGAGACGTTGAAAAAGAAGGAATTGAGAGATAGGAAGGTAATGCAACAATTGCTTTTATATGGTACAAAAGAAAAACTGCGCCGTTCAAAAGCAAGTAGGTTCGGATAGAGAAATAACACATCTCTTTATTGTGCATCCGATGTGTGTTCAGTTGGCACAATGCTTTTACCAAGTTCTTATAATAGATTGCACTTACAAGGATAATAAGTATGAGATGCCATTGTTGAATGTTGTTGGGCACACGTTGACCAAGTTATCGTTTAGCGTGGCGTTTTGTTTCTTGAAGGATGAGCAGGAACCTAGTTACACTTGGGCTTTGCAATAAGTAAAGTCAATCTTCTGAGGTGATAATATTCCTAGAGTTATAGTCACCGACAACGAAGTCGCATTAATGAATGCAATAAAGGTATTCTTCCCGTTATCACATAATCTTCTATATATCTTCCACATATGGTGTAATGTGATGCATGGGTGCAAGCCTCAAATTCTACCACCAAAGAAAAGAGGCTATGATGAGATAAATAAGCTACCGAAGACAAACAAGCCAAATCCAATAAGGAATTTGATAAATATTTCTATGTTTTTGTAAAAATTTAAACGATGCCAACCGAAACACTTTTTTTGTTAACCGAACCAATTGTTCGGCTATATCGAAATTTGTTATGCCTTGCCGAACTGTTTAATTCAAATGAAAAAACAAAGTTCAGCTAACAATTCAGTTCCTTTTAGGACCTAATATTTTTCTGTTTTTGCAAAAATTTAAACAATGCCAACCGAACACTTGGCTTCTTAACCGAACAATTGGTTTGGTTAATCCCTAAATGGATTTTCAAACTGAATATTTACTTAATATATAACTTCATAATATTGTTTCAACATAAAATAAAACCTAAAAACAAAATAACATACCATGTTCATAACTTAGTACATATTGTTCAGAGAACTTGTTCAAAATAACTTAAAACATCCGAGAAAAATGAAAGAAAACACAACATAAGTATTCAAAGTGATCAATCTCATTGATCTCATGAAATTATTCCACTTCTTGTTAGTCTCGACTTGGTCCTAGTATCAGCAACTTTTACTCGCTTTTTCTTCTGCTTCTTCTTCTCCTTCTCCTTAGGCTCATCAATAGCTTCATCTTCCTCAACTGGACCTACGTATTCACTAGCTTCGTTGTAGTATGGGTTTACGCATGAAAAATATTTCTCCCTGAAAAAGAGTCGAGGATCAAACCCGGATCAACCTCCATCATTTGAATCATTTCTGCCTCTATCCTTCATCTGAAAATGGAACTTCAACGTAGTTGAGGGGATTGTCAGCTCTCTGTTAAATTCAAAATCAGGATCGTTAATCATTTGTGAAAAATACGGATCATCCAATATCATTTGATATATTTCTACATCAGTAACTCCTTTTTTTAAATTAAAAAGAGGACGAGAAAGAATTTCAACCATCTCAGTCGGAGAAAGAGTTTCATCCATTTCAGCCTTTTCCTTTTCCATTGCCTTTACCTTCTTTTGGAGCCTAATGTGGATAAACAAATGTAAATGTTCGGCTGTGAATGGTATTTAACGAATTAACAGAACAAAAAGTTCTCTTAAGAAGTTTAAAGTTCGGCTAACATAAAGCCAAAGTTACCAAAAACAGAGAAATGTTCGGCAAAGGGAAAAAAATATTTATGATCGAGCATTATGTTCCCAATTTGGTACCAAAAATTTCGGTAAATAAGATTTATTATCGATTTAACCGAACTCCCACTATTTTCACTAAACAAAAGAGTTCGGTTGAAAAATCAATGTCGAAACCAAAGTTTGGCTAGCCCCTCAATTTTATTCTGAACCGAAATGTTCTTGGTCTTCTTCCTAAAAGAAAGTTTCGCTAGTGATCCTAAACAAACTTTTCACTAATTCTAGCTTTTGAACACTAGTTTTCATGATTTCAAGTCGAAATATAAATAAAAAACAGATACAAATGAATGGGTTTGTCGGGGATTACTTTCTAACTTTACAACTAGAAGATTCATCCTTTGCTTTTTTCTTTTGGTTCGGTTTAGCCATTGGAAAAAGTGTGTAGAGAAAAAATGAGAAGGATGAAGAGAGAAAAAAAAAAAAAGAAGAAGAGTTTTAATTTTGATAATAGAATTAGGTTTAGATTTAGGTTTATATATATCATTAGGATTAGGGTTTAATATTAGTTTAATATATGGTAACTTAGTCATTTCATCATATTAGGATACCCCTTAGCTTTGTAGAGCATTTGGCCTAAGCGCAAAAAGGTCCCCTCAAATTCTCAATAGTCCCCAAAAAATTGTTCTTCTTCTTTCCTTCTCGAGCAGGCCCAATAAGGTCCAACAGAAACCAAATCCAAGTTGGTTTCACAATTTTTTGCTCATAACTTATTCATCCGAACTCGAAATGACCTCAATCTTTTTGCGTTGACTTCGTATTTCAATTATCTTCACGATGATGATGAAAAATTCTGGATTTGGACGAGATATACTTAGTCTTTGGTCCTTCTCCATTAGTAGACTCCAATTTTTTAACACTTTTATAGCAATTTCAACTTCTTTTGGTTGATTCACCTAACATGAGACATAAGATAGAAAACAAACGTAATAACAAGTAATATGCAAGAATAATAGCTAATATATGCATGGATTTGACACTTAAAACTTGTATATTATGCACCTATCAAATTCCCCGCACTTACCTTTTGCTAGTACTCGAGCAAACTACCAAACATAAACTAAAGTACAACAACTCATTTCCGTTGAAGTCATAGTTACAATTAGCATGTGCAACAAGCATTTAAACCCCTAGGTGTCCCTAGTGGACGAGTTATACTCTCGTGAGGGTTTACAAGAGGAGGTATACCCACAAAACCTACTCCAACTTATAAGTATTCCAAAGTCCCAAGAGAAGATATAAATTTTCTGCACACTAACAATAAGAAGTTAGAAGTATCAAAGAACGTTATTCTCATGCTTAATCGCTTAGTGGGAGAAAACCAATGCCATAATGAAAGAATCCAGCCTCGAGGGCGGTCGAATAAGCATTTCGCCTCAATTTCTGCCTCACTAATAGGATTTTGTGATATTGACACTCTAAGATGATGGAAATGGGTCTCACATGTGTGCAAGCAGGAGTGATGATATAACAATTGCACACATTGAATGATGACGCTGAAAACCTTTTTTTCTTTTTTTTAATTTCTGGCGATCTCTAAAAAAGGAAATCAACCATTATCCGAGGATGGGAATGCTCACTCTTTCTCATCAAATCTACAATCAACACTACTCTTCATCGTCCAATAGAAACAACTTTGTCTTCGGCTTTAAATGTTGATGATTAACTATTGAACTTCGTAGAACCTTGACAATTTGTAACTTTTTTCCTCAATTTCTTGTTGCTTGAAACTTCTTTATACATTTCTTCTTCCCCGCGACCTTATTGAATGAATACAAAAAAACAACAACAACACTAAAGCGATATAATTTATTTATTTTTATTATCATCAGTTTTTTTAAACGATACAAACTAAAGATATACAATGAAACTAATATGGTCGTGGGAGAATGACTTTACCATTTGATTCTTCACAACTTGTATTGTCTCGGTATCATAAACTTCACAAAAATTCACTTCTTTTGATTCTCTTCATGGCAAAGAATTCCAAATAATGTTTATTTCCATCATGGAATCATGGCTGGGACTGTTTTTAGTAATGCTTCAAAGGAGTTCCTTAATAGTTCAGATGTTGAAGATATAAAGCACATTGTGATTCAGTGGATAGATGATCCTGACAGAGATAAATTTCATATGGGGCTATGCATTTTATGGAACATATGGAAAATGAAGAACAATATAATTTTTGAAGGTGTGTCCTTCTCGATGGGTCAAATTCTAAAAAAAGATTGTATGGATTTCAATATTTGTACCCACGAAGTTTCTGTTTTAGATTGTCAGTTTCCTCCTTACTCTCTCTCTCTCAAATTTGGAAATCTCCTTCTTTTTATTTCATAAAGATAAATGTGGATGATGCTTTTGTTCCTAATCAAGGTGCAGCAGGGGCTATTGCTAGAAATAATGCAGGTCGGTATGTGGGGTGTAGTAATGTACTTTTGATGTTACTTTTCCTCTTATCACAGAAACAAGAGCAGTTCCGTTAGGCTTGGAATTAAAGCAAAAGTTAAGTGTTTCTAAGATCATAATTAAAGGAGATGCTGCTAATATCACACAAGCTATTCTGGGCAATTTAGAAGATATTCCATGGAGCATTAATTCCCTTGTGAGAAAGATCAAAGTCATTGTTGTAACCTTTGAAGAAGTTAGATTTATTTATGTTCCTAAACATGTAAACAATCTAGCTCATATATTATGTAGATATGTAATGCATGATTATGTAAATGGTTGGTGGGATTATTTTTTCCATTTAGATTGTATTTCTTCAAACCTCAATTCAAATGAGGTAGTTAATAAATAAAAGCTTTGGGGCTCTCTGTAGCCCCTTTTCCTTTCAAAAAAAAAAACCAAGTTATAAGTTGGGCACTTTTTTTTCACTACATGTATTAATTGGAATAGGCTATAGATGACATCACAATTTTGTAGAAAGGCTTTCGTTTCAAATTTCTAAGCATTTAGTATACAAATTTACAATGGCACACTCATTTTTCTGTGAGTCTAGATTGGGGCTGCACATCGGGTCGGGTGGGTCGGGTTTGGCCCCACCCGCACCGCCAGTTGGCGGGTGACTGAAGTATTCACCCGCACCCAACCCGCCGTAGGACGGGTCGGGTCGGGTCTGACCTGCCATTTCGGCGGGTCAGGTGCGGGTGGGTGCGGGTCACCCGCCCAGATTCAATGCAAAAAAAAATTCAGCCTCAATTCAAACCATCTTTGACTCAATTCAGCAATCATCAACAACTTCAAATCCTCAACCTCAGCCTAAACTTCTGAATCAAAATTTCAAAACCCTAACTCTTCAATTCGAGCTATTTTTCACCCTTGTAATCTAATTCACCTCAAACTCATCTCTAATCCTTCTCCTAAAATATTAATTTCATATAAACTTAATCTAAATTTGAAACCCTAATTTCGATTTCACCTCAGAAACCCTAGCTCTTCATTAATTCAATTCCAAAACTTCAATTAATTCATAACCCATTGTTCTTCATTCATCAACAACTTAATTCTCTACTCAATTTTATATAAACTTTTATTTAAATCAAAACCCTAATTTCTCACAATTCACGATCTTCTCTGTAATTGAACCTTCGAATTATTATACTATCTTCCTTTTCATAATATGTTCTCAAAACCCATATTCAATTGTTCAATTTCAGAATTATTCTTCAACTTACAGAAGAACCCTAGTTTATGATTCTCTCAATTTAACACTTCTTCTTCTTCTCTTATCCAAATCAACATCAATACTACCACTAGCTCACATCCTTAATCTTTCTCCTCATCTCTCGATCGTCAAATCCTCTATTTCATTTCTCGATTCAGCAGCAAGAGGAGAACAGAAGAGAAGGAGAAGAAAATAATAAGAAAGGAAAAGAAGAGAAAGAGATTGAGATTTGATTATCTTTAGATCTAGGTTTTGTTAAACATTCTTATTAAGGAACTCATGTATGGATACAGACTTCCAAGATTTTCTGGTGGGTTGGGCGGGTGGGTCGGATGAGAGAAGGTGTCACCCGCACCCGACACGCCAGAAGGCGGATAAAAAAAATTATCACCCGTACCCGATCCGTTTATCGGCGGATCGGATACGAATCGGGTCAAAATTGATGAGTGCGGGTCGGGTATGTGCAGCCCTAATATGGATGCTAACTAAAATTGTAAGAACAATCAATACTAGAAGAAGCTTTACAACCCAAAAGAGGAAAAAACAAGAATAGAAAACGAAAACGAAACGGAGGGAAAATTTACATATTTACTTTCTTATTACGAGGGAGTTGCATGATCAATGGAAGACTTCAGGAGATACATAAAATTCACTCTCAATGATCATGGGTCTCAAATCTTCTTCTTGACACATAAATTCTAAGGGAAATGAAACAAGATGTCCTCTTATGGATTCTAATATTTTCATAGGGTCTGTTACATCTCCTTTATGAAAAGCTTCTAATTTGCTAGGAGCAACTCCTAAATCAATAGTGGTATATCCCAATTTATCCTTCCAGTATGCTATGCTTTGTCTGATTGCAGATCTATGTAAACAAAATTGTGAGGATCCAGCATAAGAAAGAGTTAAAAGATAGGAAATGACTCGTGTTTAAATCATACCTCGAGTGTACGTTATCGTTGGGAACGCAAACAAAGACATCTTGGAAGATACTCGTATTTGCCTGTAAAATTAGATTACGGTTATCAAATTGGATATGTACC
Source organism: Papaver californicum (assembly GCA_023531435.1). Classification (NCBI taxonomy): domain Eukaryota; kingdom Viridiplantae; phylum Streptophyta; class Magnoliopsida; order Ranunculales; family Papaveraceae; genus Papaver; species Papaver californicum. Next base: position 2,958,236 of record JAJJMC010004708.1, on the reverse strand, counting down.
AAAACCATCAAATGTACAATTCAATCATGATAACATCGTAATGCGGTAATTTACTGTAATGGGTTTGTTCAATGTGTCACCCAAAAATGGAATTATTGGTAGTAAATTTCTCAACTCTCACCTTTGCAGTTGCCATCCAAATATCTTTGTATGTTGCATCAGCGACAGGACACGTAATCGATTGATCTGTAAACGTTGTGGCACAATGTTAAGACACTAATGTGTATAAATCATTAAGATGAGAGTATAGGGACTCGTTGCAGTGCCAATAAGAATTGTAAACTTAATTGGTCACTCACCTATTGGCATTTAACATAAAGAAACGTAAACTCTGTTTCAGGTTCACTAACCTCTCCATCACGAATACCAAGATGCTCGGCCCACAGAGAAATACGAAGACTAGAAGTCAATTTACCAGCTTTCCATGGCTTTCCTTTCGTATATGAATTTACAAATTCTTTATCTTCAATAACTATACAAATCTGGAACAGCATAACAGCAAGTGATGTTTGATTCATCTTAATCAAATAACCTTGATATACTGAAAAAGCAAATAAACTCAGATACAACATTACCTCGGAGTCTCTCGATCCAAGTAAACTCCTACCATCTATATTAGCTGATCCAATCATGGCTGTATGGTCATCAATCAACAATACCTTGCTGTGCACATACACCTGATGGAAATGATAGGTATGAAACTTAGCAGACCAAGAAATTGGGAATGCCCAGTAATCGGCCATACATTTTTGGAATTAACAACCAAATGCATATAGAAGTAGTACATCCAGTATTGAAACTTCACCTGATTGGTCACCAAAGGGCCACCATCACAGAGTCTGCCATGACCTCGGAGACTATAGAAAGAAATATAATCACGTGTTCTAGGACCAAGCACACCATATAAATTCTGCAATATTGAATTCTTTCCTCTGCAAATTGTTCGGTATTGCCAATGCATTATTGCTCTTACAGATGCCGCATCACCATCATCCAGACCACCCTGTAAGATATAATATAACGAATGAAACAAACTGAACAGCACTAAATTGATTAATTATAGAGTTTACCAAGATTTAGTACCTGGAACCCAGGTAAGAGTGGCATGACAATAATAACTCTGAAACACTTTGATACTCTGTATGCCCGTAAGATGTTAGAATTTAAAAGTGAATTTATTGCTTATTTACAAAAAATTGTTTTGTTACCAAAATTATTTTGACGGGACCAAAGAGTCACTAGTCTATATTATGGATGGAAATAACAAATCCACTTTTCACTTCTATGTGAATGAGAAACCTTTGGTTTGTCCCACATGGGATAAACCAAGGATGAAGTCTATCCATATTACCACAAAGGTTGCACCTAAGGGAAAGAACTTGTGCATTGGATATGGACTAAGAGAATGGGCTAGTGGGCAAAATCACACATGTGCGGTGCTTCGCACCGAAGGACGTGTGTCGCTGACTTGCGGAGCTTGTGTATGCTTGCGTGTGTTTTTGCGTGAGCTGGCGTGTGCGCGACGAGTGCCCGGCGTGAGCTCGACGTGTGTGCAGCGTGTGTCAGCATGTGCCTATCAAGACTTAATGGTTTTTTATTTTTTATTTTAAATTCCTATAATAAATATTAGAAAACCGTTTTATTATTTATGGGAATTAAATAAAAAGATTTTTCATAAATACAATTTAAATTCCTATAATAAATATTAAAAACCGTTTATTATTTATGGGAATTTATGGGAATTAAATAAAATGATTTTTCATAAATACAATTTAATTCTCTTCTCTCAAATTTTCCTATAAAAGCAGAAAAAGGATTTCATTTTTCCTTACCCCAGACGCAGCTACTATCCTGTCGTCTTTTCCCCTCTTCTTGCTTTGTTGTGCGCACTAGATTTAATTTTTATCTTATTCTTCTGTTAAGTTCACAATGGGCCGACGAGTCTTGCTAACTGGGTTGGTATCAGGAGGTTTTATCCTGGATTCGATTTGTCAAATTTAAAGGAATAATTTTATCCAACAATCTTAACTCGATATCTTATTTTTCTGTAACAATGGAAGCATGGGTTATTGGTTCTTCAAAATCAGAATCAAAATAGCAAAAGAAGACTCCAGAAGTGAACGCTTGGGTTACAGTGATGTGTATAGGAGATTTTCATATATGGATTGCGAATTAAAAGGCTATAATAAAATGGTTTTGAGGATGACATGTCTGAGTTATATCGAAAATGCTTTTGTTCATTTCATGAAACATTTGAGTCCTGTAATTTTTTACAAGTTCACGGCCTTCTAAAGGTTATTAGTATTCTTACACATCTAGAACAGGGGAGGAGACTCGATCGAAAATTTCGAGTACTTGATTTTTTACTGAAATGGGGAAATTAGTATCGGAGGGTTATAAGCAAGATGCATGTTGCTCTCGTCTTCACAATTATTTCGAGTCTGTTGATCATATTATTGAAATGAGCATCTTGAATTTCTCTATAGCCTCATCATCTTGTTTCATATGTATCAGAGAGATTCGTAGAAGAAGAACAAGATCTGTGAGAAATGCAAATTCTGTGGCACCATTGCAAATCCGGTAGTTACCATCCTTCTCGTGATGCTGATGATTCATTTTCGGAATCTTTGAATATTCGAACAAACAATGGGGACAGAAAATATTATGAAGATGAAGATCTTCAACAGCAGTTCGTGAGGTTGAATAGGAGACAGTTTCCTTTGTCAGAGCCATTAATGTTTTCCCGGAAAATCTTGAATAGCAATCAATTCATGCAAATTTTGCTCCGTGAATTAAGGAGAAATGGACAACAACATTTCTTAACGCATGTTCAACAAAGGACTGGTCCACTCTTTTGATGGCATTTCTTGAGAAACAGGACCCGGAGATACACGGACTGGTCCACTTTCTTAACGCCTGTTAAAAGGTATAGTGATGGTACAGTACAGCCTGTTAAAAGGTATAGTAGTTCCACGGTCAAAGTGGACCAGTCCACAGTAGCTATCAAAGAAAGATTTGAAAAGATTGTAGACATACTTGATCCCGGATGAAAACCGATAATTGCCTTCCCTGGGTTTTCGGTGAAATGCTCGCTGGCCATTTTTCACTTCGTGTGCAGCAGCTGGATGATAAACTCGAAACCAAGACAAAGATTTATCTAAATATAACGATTATAAATCAAATAGATCGGAAATGTCGATGCTAATGGGACGGAAATATTCACTTCTTCTAGTTTTTCATCCTCTTCTATTTTGTGCTCAACAAAATTATAAAGAATGACTAAATGGATTTGGGCACTCAATTTAGATTGGGCTCGGATTTAAAGTCATAGAAAGGTGGTTATCCGGGGCTTGTTTGTTTCCTTCATTCTCGTCAGAGGGAAGGTGTTCAATTCGTGATTAATTATGAATCTGGGTTATCTGCTTCTGGTGGTTTTGGGTGTATTCTAGCTGATGATATGGGTCTGGGCCAATTGCATTCTTCGACAGGGATTTGATGGAGAATCCATGGCTAAAAGGGCAACTTTTATCGCTCAATTGGTGGTAGCAACGATAATCAGGTATGATTTATTAATTATAATCATAATATATTTTTTTAATATATGAATCGTATGCATGATTGTCTTGAAATTATTAAAACGGTTAATACACTCAAATTAACAACCGTAGGTCACGTTTGATGAAACGTAATTATGCACTAAAATTAATGCATAAATCAAGACAATTATTATACGCATAATAAAACGTAGTTATCATGCACTAAAAATGATTTAACGTGGAGCATGCGTGGGTGTTGATTATTTGATTATAAATAAATCATATTCATATTATAATTAGGCAATATTTTATAGAAATCGTAAGGATTTTATTTGTAGAGAAATAAAATAAAATAATGCTAAATTGTTATGAAAAATAAAAAGAACAAGTTTTTTGGTACAGTGTCTGAAGTCAAATTGATAACCAATGTGAGAAACTGCTAGATAGACTCTGGTGCTACCGAGCATGTTCGCGGAAACAAAGATATGTTCACCTCCTATCAGAAGGTAAGGGAAGGAGAAAAGCTCTATATGGGTAACTCGTCCGCAGCGCATTGCGGAAAAAGGCAAAGTTGGGATGAAGCTCAATTTCTGCCAAAACTCTCACATTGAAGAAATTGTTCATGTTCCGGACATCTGACTGGGAAAAAATAGTATAACTCAGTGGAAAGAGCTATAAGACAAAGGGTTTTTACAAATTAGATGTAACCTCAATTTAAATAAATAAAATTGATTCTTTTTATGTTTGTATGTCATTGAATGTTTGACATGGCAGACTTGGTCATGTTTTCTTTGAACAATCTGACCAGCATAGGCTGCATTTCCAAATTTAATTTGGAAAGTAAACATAAAATGTTAAATATGCATAGAATAAAAATATGCTAAAAAGTCTTAAGAAAAATGTTCGGAAAAATTCTAAACCCTTAGAATTAATTCTTCAGACCTAGTTGGCTTGAACTCAGTTCAAACTAGAGGTGAAAATATAATCCCTAAAGGACATGATGAAGCAATGAATTAGTTCAGGACTACCTGCGAACTTGTGGGGGGAGGCCGTCCTCTCATCTTGCTATGTCATGAACAAAGTACTTATTAAAAGATCAGATATATCTCCAAATAAATTATAGAAAGGAAGACAACCCTTTTATGCATACTTCATAAATGTGAGGGGTGCTTGGATAAGGTTTCTATCCCTCCACCTAAGAGGATATAGATATGACCCAAAACTGTTGATTATGTATTCATATGATATCCTGAACACACCACAGATTATAGGGTTAGGGTTGTGAGTTCTGATATTTCAGAAATTGGTCTAAATACCAATATGGAATCTAGGGATGTTATGTTCTTTGAAAAAAAAAATGTTTTCCTTTGAAATCTGAATCTCGCATAATATGTGTTGATCCCCTAGATGTCCTTTATACTAGTCAGACAATACTTCTAAAGGAAGATAAATTTGAGCCTAGAAGAGGAAAAATATTTAGAAAGAGAAATATTTTAGAGCATGAAATTTTTTAATCATGTAATGATTTCTAGTGGGTTTAAAATAAATTAATCTGACAAGTATGTTTACACTAAACTTGTGAATGATACATGTGTAATAGTATGCTTGTATGTCGATAATCTGATCATACTAGATACAACCATAGATGTAACTTATTCCACTAAGAACATGTTGAATGAGACCCTGACATGAAAGACTTAGGTCCCTCAGATGTAATCTTAGGGATGAAAATTAGAAGAGAGTCTAATAGATATAGTCTTAGTCAATCTCATTACATTGAATCTGTACTTAGAAAATATAACCAGTTTGACAGGAGCATTGGGATGCATTTTTTAGAGTGTTAAGGTATCGAAAATACACTTTAAACTTTGTTTGAGTTATAAGAGATACTCTGCAGTCCTTGAAGGACATTGTAATGCAAACTGGATAGCAGACTCAGAGGAGTCTAAATCTACGAGTGGATACGTTTTTACTCTAAGATGTGGATCAGTGTCTTGGAAGAGTTCCAAACAGACCTGTATCGCTCGGTCCACTATGGAATCCGAGTTGGTTGCGTTAGATAAAGCAGGAGAGGAAGCCGCTTGGCTAAAATATTTTATAGAAAACATTCCTCTCTGGCATAGGCCTGTGCCAGCTATATCTATACATTGTGACTGTCAAGCTGCAATTGCTAATGCTAAAAACAGCAATTTTAATGGAATAAAAGAATTATAAATAATTATTAGAAAATAATTAAATCACATAAAATTGAGAAAATTACCTTATCCATCATCCCAGTAAATAGACTTAGCTCATGGTGAAGAAAACTTGCTCAAAAGTTGATTTCATTGCTCAAAATATTGATTAC